>JAIUCT010000022.1:1981076-2173076 GCA_021307375.1 Tetraneura akinire | reverse complement strand
GTATAACCTCAAACCAACACTGGGGGGGGGGGGATTTTAACGATTTTAACGGGCTGTTCGAAACAACATAAAACGTCGTAATAGCAACATTACACGCGAATATAAATCCATTCGATTACGAAATTATATTATTTATCGACATAAATTTCTTACGTCTTTATGGTTTCCTTTCCCCTCCACTCGTTTACACCGTCAGGATGATTACTCTTAAACCTTTCTTTATTATATTATATACGTCATCGTGTAATATTATAATCTTATCTATAATTTTTAGACGATCTAACGTGTTTAATTAAAGTTATATTTTTGTTATTTAGTGATTTTATACGTGAAAAATTCAATCTCAACCGTGGTATAATAAATGTTTTTTAATTTGTGGGGAGACTTTCATGGTTTTCGCGTCGTTCGTTGTTTGTACGCACGACTCGAGTTTATGTGCGTTCGAAATATTGGTTTGTACCTCGAAACGATATCGTAGCGAGTTAGATCTAAATATTGATTTTTTTTTTTTTTTTTGATTTTGTAAAAAAAAATGTTTCTAACACAGAAGCACAAACGAGGCTTACCGCGGAAGAATATATTACAGGACAAAACGATTATAAAACACTTTCGGGTGGAAGAGAACAACGTCGGCCGATGCTAATTTTTATTCGCTAATTTATTACACCGCCAGAGAAAGTTTCGTCTTAATTGGTTTTTACTGTTCTCCGTATATAGAAAACGCAGCTTGCTCGGCCGAGAAGTTACACCGCGCTCGTTCGTTCGACTTCCGCGGCCGGCGCAGTCCCGAGTAATGATTATTATTCAAACGATGAAAATATGAATAACATAACTTTGTTACCGTAACACTTCCGAACTTTATACGACGCAGCTTCGTTTCAACAACGTTTCCCGACGTTTTTCCGGTCGGTATTTCCGAAATCCGCATAGGTTTACGCGAAAGATATCTGCAGACGATACAGAAATAACTATAACTGTATATTAACCTAACCGCGGCATTTTTTTTTTGTCTAAGAAATATTGCTTCTATATTACGTATAACCTCAAACCAACACTGGGGGGGGGGGGATTTTAACGATTTTTCATGTTACGTTACATATTAGGTAGGTACCTATTATATAATATAATTATTTGTAAGTTTACACGAAAATTGTAAAATTACATTCAAAGTTTGATTATCTACAATTCTGCAATCTAAAAATTATTATTATTATTATATCGTGTTGACCTTATTAAGTTTTTATATAATTTTACGTAACTTCATGAAACCCTCGAATTCCTAACAAAAATTATACGACCGTCTATTATACGAGAATAAGCTCCTACGATCCATCAGTTCTTTATTATCAGCTATAGTTTTTATACATCTAAGTAGTGCAATTCATCTTGACCACGGTTAGACCAACGCAGTAATCGGACGACTTGTTCGAAACTTTACGGTGTTACCGTTATATTATTTAATAATATGATACTACAAAAAATAACATAATACAACCATATTAATTTGGCCATTTCGTTTTTGTCTTTATTTTTAGTTTTTACCTAAAATGTATTTTAATTTTTAATTTTTAATTTAACTATTTATTACCTATATTTTATATATTATTATATTTAATTTTATATTATTTTGTATATATATATATATATATTTATAAAAAAATTAATTATTAATAAAATTCTGTAAACTAAATTGTATTCTAACTTCGTTCTTCCAAACTGGACTCCCGTCTCAATAATTAAAATCCCGCGGTCGAATTCATCTCGGACATTCGGTTCGCAAAACCACGCGAACGATTGATGATATTCTGGTCTAATCGGAGACCGCATTACCGCGTTCGTTGTACTTAATACTTATATATATACGTTGTCTTTGTATCGTTTATTTATAGAGACCGAAAGATACACACTTGGATTAACATCGGAATGATCCAACGACTCCGTTCCGTATTGCCTCTATAGATATCATTACCACGTTAGTCGATTATACAAAACATAAAAGGTATGTACGCGAATTCATCCAGAGGAAAATCTCCATTTCGATTCTTTCGATTATTATTTCTCATTCGAATCTGTTTGAATAAATTTTATAAACCCAATTTCATCAGTAAGTAGGTGTTAGGTTTGATCGATAATCGGTTATTATATAATTGTTAATGATTTTTCAATCTTTTTACGGGCATTGTTTTATCTAAGTTTCGAAATTAAAAAAAAAATAATAATAATAATACAATTTTCTTAAATAAATAAAATCAAGCAGTTTATTGTTATATTAAACACTAAAACTAAAAACCAAAAATAATCACGTTCCCGTTCAACGTTATTAAAACGCTTATTAAACATTAATTCAAAATGTTCACTAAATTGTTTTTTTCTTAGTCGGATTCTAGTGCAAGAATATTCCATTTTAACGTAACCACTTAAATTTTGTTAGGTAATTCAAAACTACTATAAAATTATATTAAATTTTTAAACATTTAATTATATTTACTTACAGTAGGTTCGTTATTATATGGTCATAAAAGCAATGCAAATTATAATTTATAACTACTAAAATTATTAGTAATTACTATAATATACTTGCTAAAATACAATAAGTAGGTATATAAAATTAAAAGCCATCGTAATAAATAGGCAAAACTATATAGTAATATAAAAAATGAATTAAAATTGTTCTAGTAATTAGTATATTAAAGAATTGTAAAAATTTTAAAGTAATGTGGTCGTTACAAAATAAAATAAAATTATTGAAAAATTAAAAACCTTAAAACGAAAAATCTAAAACTGTTTTAAAAATAATTCCATATATTCCATATTCCAATAACCAATGATGATGGATTCAAAATCTATTTTACCTGAATTGTTTAGCTAAGAAAAACAATAAGAGTAAGTTAATCAAAGTAACGGAAGTAATATATATATATATTTGTTCAATAAGGAATTCAGTAAAATATAATTTAATTTGAAGAGCCAAAAACTTAGTACGACGCATAGAAAAGAGAAATATTTCAATCAAATATCAAACACAAAATATAAACTTAACTATTAAGAAGAAAGAAATAACTTTTTGTAGATGATATAGCATCTATCCCATGCTTATTGAACCAAAGTTGAATAAATAAATTTTATAAAATGTTCAGATTTTTATAAATTATTTGAACATAAATATTCAATAATGTGAAATTAAATCAATAAGTATGACGAATCACGAAATATTAATATTAATGCGAGACCGAACATAGAAAGAGAAACCGTAATAACTATTAAAACTATACGAATAAAAATTAGTATAACATTACAATATTCGTAATAATATGATGTCGATGTGTACATTCATCTAATCGTCCCCTTCACATAATAATTATTGAATTATAACTCGTTATCATTAATTAATTACAATTATATAACATTCCTTTTTTAAATAAATTAATTTAAATAGGGAATTTAAATATTTTTATTTTTAAAACTTGAATTGTTTATATTATTATGTCGGTACTTACATATTTTAATCGTGATATAGAAAATAAGATATCTGAATTAAATATGAAAAAGTTTATAAACTTATAATAACTACAATACTTGTGTATTGTAATGAAATTTAGGCAATTAAAATCTGTAAAATTAATGTAATTAAAATTAAAATAAATTATATTTGGAATTTTATATGATTCGTAGAACGAATTTAACTTTTGTTGAATAATAATAATAAAAATTATGCCATTAATGAAAATAACTTTTGTTTTATCCCCAAAAATGAATATTATCAAAAATATACTCGATACGAAAATATTACCTTTTTTTTAAGAGAACGAATTAAATATTTGAATATGTATTATTTAAAACAATATTATTAGGTATTTATTATAAATAATATTGTATTATATAATATAGATAAATATTATATGAGCTCGTGAATTATTTATATTTTTACGATGGAATATGATTGAAGAATATGAACTTTATTAAAAAATTTAAAATATATCTCACCTTTTTACACGCACGTTTTGTAAGACGCCGAAATGTCCGAAGAAGTTCACATTTTTTATGGATTTTCCGAGTGTCTTTCGTTTAGTTTTTTTTTTTTTTAAATAAACGGAATGATCGATGAAACAGGAAAACGACCTAAGTATGTTCTTACCAGTGAACTGGAATTGCAGTTCATACGGGAACGTGGTCCGATGTCGACTGATTCGATATCCTACGGGCATAGCGTTTATGTGCCTGGCAGTTCGCGAGTCCCTTTGCCGCTGGTAGCGCATCGTAGCCGTCGGTCTGTCCGAAGGGTTCCCCTTGCATTATGTGTAATTGTCCCCAGTAACAATCGGATTACTGTCTCGAAATAAGAAACGTTTTCATTTTTTCTTAAATGTCTATATATATATATATATATATACGTATAAATATATAATATAATTCGATATAGCTATAACATCTAGTTTTAGACGTCAAATTATCATTATTAGTACGTCAACTCAGTACTCGATGACCAAAAAAAATTTCAGACTTTTAATAAATTCCTATTAAATATATATTTTCAATATTTAATATATTATATTTCAAAAATACGACATTCGATTTATTTCCGTTCTATCCGTATTATTTTCTTTCCTATAACTCAGGGGTGACCACTAACCTTAACTTTACGGGAACCGTAAATTTATAAAGGTAATCCGAGGCGAACCACCATTGTAAAGCGATGTTTATAAAATGAAGACACATTTTTTTCATTTTAAATCAAACGAAGAAAGATTTATTTTTTCGAAACACACCATGACTATTTTTGGCTTCATATACTAAAATCACAGCCTCTGTGCCAATATATACCTATAATAAAGACTGTAATGATAACGAAACCGACGACAATAAAAACACTATCAGAACTTATTCTAACAGAATTTTATATTTATTAATTTTAGTCCTAAAAATTTGGTTCAAGAGCCGCGTGCTACCCCTGCTATAACTGTTAAAATTATACAATAATTATAGATATGGTAACGCGTGCTATTACATCTGTTTAAATATTTTTATTATTGTCGAATCAAACATCTTTACATTTATGAAGTATTTCTTTAATTTTTTTTTTTATGTATATATATTTTAACATAAAATAAAATATTTATTAATACTATATGTATTAAAATTGTAAAGACAACGAAAAAAAAAATGTGAATTATTCAAGTTAATTATAATAACCTAAACAAAACGTAAACGGATTCAATAATAAGATAACAGTTAACTGTAGAAATCAAGTTGACTCGTTAAACTAATCGAACTCAGAATACAATAAAAAGTAATTATTGACCGAACACTATAATATTTAATATAGTTAAATAAATAAATAATTTATTATATAGGTAGTATTTTATTATATTATATTTTATTCGTATTTTTATATTAAAAATCGTAAAATCCCGTTGCACAAATTTCCATCAAATTAGACGCATAAAATGTAAAATGATTATATTAAAATATAAAAAATGCGTAACTATGAAATATGAAAAGTAAAGTATATAGAAATATAAAAATTATAATATTTGTTTATGGTTAATGGTTAGGTAGTGTTAAAAAAAAAAAATAATAATAATAAATAAACGAGTGAATTTGAAAAATTAAAATAAAAATAATAAACTTTTTAACATTTTAACCAAACGCTTATGTTATAGGTAGTGTTGATTCTCGCGCTTTGGTTATGGCATATAATTACCTACCTACTAAATTATTATACTCGGTAAAATTAAATTTTCTACCTCGCTCGCTCGCGATGAGTGACGACGTCAAATATAAATATTATTTTTTTACCCGCACGACTTTGTTTCCCTCGTGTTATTAAAATATTACAATAATAAAATAAAATCATCCTCATTATAAACAATAATATTACGAGTTTGGTAATGGAATCTCCGTGTACATTGTACACCGACCACGGTAACAGTTGACGGTTTATGTGTTTAATAATATTATATTTCATCGCCAATGTAGCTCGTATAATAATATGTCGAAAAATGAACGTTTAAATAAATAAAAAATTCGCAACCGATTAAATTGATGGAAAACGTAAAAGTTTTTTATTTTTTTCGAAAGAGAGGAAATTCGCAAAGATATTGCGAAATAATGTTATAGCAATCTCTCGGGATGAAATAAAAATGTATAATATATACGTATAGATAGTTTTTCGGCTTATAAGTCATTATACGAGAGAGAAATATTTTAAATATTCGTTTAACATAATATATTATTCGGAATATATAATATCTGGGAAAATTATATTTCGTTGGAGTACGATTTAAATTAATTTGCGATGATTGGATAAAAAAATATATATATATATATATATATATATATATATAAACCGAAATTTAGGTGACATATTATCGTTAATAAAAATATAAAGTTATTACCGCGATAACGCACGAGATATAAATACAACATTCAACTATAAGTTATAAGTTTATAAAATTTTCAGGTAATAAATCTCAATGGTTAAAATTTGAACCAAATAATATTATAAAAACATATTTAAATTGTTTGCATTTGTTTATTTAATTATTGCGATTTAGAAATAGTTTTCAAGAAAACCAAAATATCGTACCAACACAAACAATATGGGTTGCCAAAATATTATTCTAATAATATCTTTTTCTGTTAATTAATTTTTTTATCGTTATCAAAATGATACGTGTTTGATGATCGTTGATCGATTTAAATTTTTCAACATTTTGATACTGCAGATTCAAACAATATTATAATACATTATTTATTACATAAAATTTAAAATTTATTCAAAATATATTGCAATGATAATAATATGTTCATCATTAAAATCGCATTAAAATATCGAACAATCGATAAAATAAAAGATATTCAATAGACTCACCTATATATAATACGCTTAGACGAGCATCTTAATATATTATATATACCTACTAAACTGCAGTGCATAATGTCACAAAAAGTACTTTTTATACTATCATTGGTATCGCAAAGAATCAAGAGCTAATGTAGATTTTAGAAGAAGAAAAAAATCACTACATTTTGGATATCATTGTGCTCTCTTTTAGACTATAATATTATAATAAATACCTACTATCGTTGCCACTGTGGGTCTTATACATGTGCATTCAGAGAACTATATTATTATAATATACATAACGTTCTTGCGGATATACCACTAAAAGTGACTATAAATAACTTTATATATCCATTGACAGTAACCAACGATAATAATATGTATATATCCAAAAAATAATAATATTTTAAAGTATTTCGTAAAAAATAAAAATAAATGACTATATATTTTTTTTTTATTAAAGTAATGTAATACAGTATATTGGTATTGATTTAGTGAATTTTTATTAAAATTGAAAATACAAAAATATATGTTAAGTCAACATAATATAATATTTTTCACCAACGTAAATATATTGCAGAAGACGAATCAAAAATATTGCGAGAACTCGTAATATTATTGTAAGTATATAATATAAGGTTATCCGAATTCAATGTAACGCAATATCATATTATTTTATTCCCCGGGTAAATGGCAATACGTCAATACATAATATTTTGGTAATGCACCCCTGCAATTGGTAAATAATTATTAAAACAAAAAGGACATTTTTTTTTACTCATTACTTAGTTAATTGGAAATTATAATGAACAAATACCTATTAAAAAATAATATATACCTAATATTAAATTTTTATTTTTATTTTATTTAATGTTTCATATTTTACATATTCTATGATGAATATTATTGTATAATTATTAACTAATATGCGAATTAATTCAAAAAAATATTTTAAAATAAAAACCATAATAACTAAGTACCAGGTACCTATATTTTGTATAAGAAACTAATCATTACAATTTGAAAAGCTTAAAAAATACATTTAAATTAACTAAATGGTAATTGATAAAATGGATATTCTACTTATTTGAAAAGTAAAAGTTCTATCGTTACAAAAACAGAACTTATATGATTCGAGTGACATAAAAAATTTATATTTTGGCAAATATCTATGAGAGCCATAGGTTTTCAAATTAAAAAAAATAAATAAAAATTGGGGAGCATGCATTGCGGATTAAAATGAACGGGCTTGTTGAGCCATCATATACATACAATATTTTATAATATTATCATTTTTTCATAGTGGCGCAACCAGGAGAGGTGGGGGAAGGTCCCGGTTCCGGATCCCCCCGTGAACCGCATTTATTCCTTCAATTAAAAAACTATATTTTATAAATCATGCATTTAGTCAAAACCAGATGAAATAATTTAATCTTTAGCTACATCATAACGACGATTAGACTTCGTATTATAAGTTAAAATTAAAATTTTTTTTACTCGTATACTATATGTGTGCGTATAATGTACAGGGTGATTTTTTTATCTTACTACACTCATTTTCTCGGTCAATTTTAATGTTTTTCAATTTTTTTTTTTTTACAAAATATATAGAACTTATAACACTACATTTTTATATAAAAATACAATTTTTTACATTTTTTTTTCTTGCTGATTTTTGAATTTTTATACTTTTTTTAAATGGCATGCTATATATTTATTGACACCAAAAAATAGGTAATAAAATTATAAGAATTATATTCCTTTGTCATTTTTAATTTTGTTAACTTTTCAATGAACTACAGTGATTTTCATTAAACTCTTAAATGGATATTTATTAAATAGTGAAAGTACTTTTTCGGAGACGCTAATTTTAGTGTTTACAAACACTGTTTCATTAATAAATATTTTATTATCAAATCCTATACCAACAAAATATTACAAGTGTGTATTTCCAATTTAATATCCAATTATAATAATAAACACAATTAATTAAATACCTACATAACCATCTTATGGAATATTGTCGAAATGTCTATATATCGCCTTAAAATTAATAATCATTCATATCATAATTTAAAATAATATTATTGGTATTTTGGTAATAGTGTTTGGCTTTGGATTTGTACTATGGTATAACCTCAATCGTCTTGACGGGAATTTACGTTTTTACTTTAATGTATCAAACAATATAATAATTATTGCAAGCTGAGTTAAAAGTTAAAACCACATGGTACTCGTACGTTATAATCATTGTATATTCCTCAGTTTTTTTTTATTATTTTAATATTATATATTCTAAGTTGTGTTATGTTATAAAAAAATATTTTATTATAATGGATTGACTTTTTAAATTTTAAGTTAATATTACCTATAATAATAATTATATTATACTTGTTTTACAATTTATATGAAATTGAAAATGAAAATTACATAAATACAAATACTTACCTAGTTTACCAATATCTGTATTATAATAGATGTTACTTTAATTAAATAAAATAATATTCAATATATTAAATAAAGCCGTGGAAATGTGGAATAAACCTACAAATCCACGATCAATTAAATTGCGGTAAGTTATATAATATAAATATATTATAATGGGTTACCTAATGTGCATTTCATTATCATTTGTACTTAAATACTACATATTTATAAATTATATTTTTTATTACACACACAATTAATTTAAATTTGTTTTTATTTTATACTAGTTGGTGGAACGATAAAAACTAATAAAAATTATTTTCAAGACGATAAGAAATATAATATTATTACTTCGTCAACTATTATTCATACTTATTTGTTATTTATATGTATAAAAACTGGATTCAATGGTCAAGTTAAATATTTTGGTAAGTACCTACATAATTTAAATTAAAAGATTAATAAATAATCAGAACAATTTTTTAATTTAATTTATATTAGAATATAATATGAAGATTATAATCATCTGTGCATAGAACATTCAAATCACTGTTTCTTATATTGTCAAAAATGTATACATCTTTCATCGACTACTGAACTAATGAAGACATCTTGAAGTAACCAATAAGCCAAAAATAAATAAAATACCTATAACTCTTGTTCATTTTTTATTTATTAGTATTCTGTGATAATTAAAAAATATACTGCATATTTACTATTAAGGGTAACAACATTAGTGGTTAATCCAGTAGGTAAGGCTAAAACTGAAAGTATATTATAATAAAAAATAGTTATAAATTATAATATAAAATTCAATTTAACAATTGTTTTATTTTTTATTTTATAAAAAAAAGTCTAAGAGTAGATACTATGAAAAAATAAATGTGCCATAATTTAAATTAGTTAACCACAGTATAAAAAAAATTATTAATAAATATGAAAAAAAATATTTTCCAATTTCAATTATTACCTACTGAAATAGTGTTTTTTTAAAACTGATGTTTTTACCCTTTATCATTTTAAATATATTATTATCATCGCCATTTTTATATTTATATTTAATTTATTATGTCTAGGATTATTGAAAAGATTATTCTCATTTTATAACATATATTTTAATCTAAACTCATATTTTGCACATGTGTAAAACGAATATTTGGATGAAAATATGTTTTTAAAATGGGAAAAGCTTTTCGTTATCCTAGGCTATTAAATTATTATAAAACATTTAAATGGTAGTTTGATTATGTATAATATATATAAAATGAAATTTTAAATTAATTTATCAGATTTATTTATTTATTTTTGTTAAAAACGATTTTAAAAAAATCATATTTTCAAATAGTTTTTAATAAATAGGTAATTTGAAAACATTAAAAAATTGCTTTAAAATTGCTTTAATTTTGTAATATTATAAATTATGTATATAATTATTTAATTAACCTACTGATAATGGAAGAAAAATGTTATATATATAAGTATAAATTAAAATAAACATGTATTTATTTATGATAAATTGATGGTCAATGTTTTTTATTATATTTTGTGTTGATTGTTGTATGTAAAAATTATAAATTGCGCATCAATTATATAAAATATATAATGTTAAACTATAATATTTTAATTGTTTGTATATTCATAAATGAGTACTATGATAATGTAATGTTTAATATATTTTATATTAATTTGTAATTATTTACATTTACATAATTTATAATTATTTATTATAAATCATAAAATGTGTTTTTTCATAGCATTAACCAAATATATTTTTATATAGTTGTAACAGTGAAGTGAATTCTTAGTTAAAAAAAAAAAAAAAAATTACTAATTAGATGTTTGTAATCCTTGTAATTCTTTATTTCATAGTTTTATACCTATTAACATAATTATGTAATTATCCATGTCTGGATGCAATTCTGGTCTTAGAAAACAAGTTAAAATATATAAAGAAGGAAAAAAATCTCCTTCAATATTTCATCCTAAGAGGTAGTGTCATATTTAGTTTTATACATTTGTTTCTTATTTAAATTTATATTTCATTAAGATTTTAATAAAAATTTAATGAATATAAAAATACTTGTGTTAATTGACTTTTGATATTAGAAATAATACTTAAAAGGTAAAAATGTACTTTTTTGTATAATATCTGGTCACCCTACATATTGTACAAAAACAACAAATAAATGAAATTCATTAAACAATATTTATTTAAAATTTAGAATATGATTGTTATTTGGAATACAAAAATTCCAAGAGCTGATGAAGTATTAACAAAAAATGATGGAGTGTGTGAATTACATTTTAATTCTGAGGATGTAATAAAAAATAAAACGTTTGAAGATAAAGAAGGCAATAAAATACATTACTATCTAATGAACCCTTATTTATAGGACAATTAAAAATAAAAATATTAAAAAAGAAAATCTCCAACAAATAGAACAATACAGGAAAATTATATATAAAAAAAAGTCATGTACCATTAATGTAAGATCATTCTAAATAATTTTAAGATAAGCTATTAATATATAATAAAATATTTAATTGCTGTTAAATATGAATTTATTATATTAATATAAAAGAGTTTATACTCCTGTCACATGGGTGTGCGAATCATAGCCTTTAATTTTAATTAGAATTTGAATACAATGATAAACTATTGCATTCGAAAAAAACGATTCTGAGCGAAGTTCAGTCAGATTATAATTTTCGTTTGAACTAAAAATATCAATTTAAAACAGTTATAAAAAAAATTTAGACTAGGGATTTTTATAATATTTTAGTTTTTAGTATAATGTTAAGTAATATGTAAGTATACTTCAGTAAAATTTTCAGACCTTAATACCAAAAATTGCCAATTTTATCAAACATTATATAGGTAAAAACGAGAATTTTACGAAATATTCAATGTCCAATATTTTGTAGAAAAATGAACGTAACTGTTCCAAAATTTTACCACATATATATAATACTTATGTGAACACCCGAAACAATTTTCAAGTCTCTATCTTAAAAATTGCCCGAGTTATCGAGAAATATAGAAATCGAATTCGTCAAAATTTCATTTTTCGCGAAAAATGCTGTTTTTTCGTCATTTTTTCGCCGTTTTTTCTACCGCATAGGGTCAATTTTGAGAAATTCGAAAAATGACCTAAATAAAGTACCAACTAGATCCACTTTGCTACCGGAAACATACCCTATTCGTGATAATCGGAGCATTATTTCGGGTAGTAAAAGTGTTTACAGAATAAAAAAAAAAAAAAAACAAAAAAAAATCACACATCATTGTAAAACCAATACATTCTTCGCTTCGCTCAGAATCTAAAATAAATGTACATGTCACTGTCACATGATAATTGATTTTGGTGGCCAGCATAGACTTATAATATATTATAAGTCTATGGATTATACTATGACTGATTACATTAGTAAAAAATGATAAGATATTTTACGTAAACATTGATAATGTTTAAATCATATACCAACATAATATTACAAGTGTGTATTTCCAATTTAGTATCCTACTATGATGATAAACAAAATCAATTAAATACCCCTTCCTACATCTTTCCTCACAATCAGACGTAATCGTGGATTCATTAACGTTTAACGACAACCACTATAATAATATAATATGAATACAGATTAGGTGTATATTTATAAATAAACCATGCACAATAATTATACGTATTTAATTTTATAAAAATACAATCGTATGGAAAATTGAAAGTGAACCGTAGTAACAGTGACGTAAAAACTGACAAAAGCTCCTCCTACATATGAAAAATAAATGAATTTCAAAGACGTATATTATCAAAACAAATTGAAAAAAATGAAAAATTTCTTCACGAAAATTATTTTTAAATTATTGCCCATGTCATAGAATAAAAACATATATAGCATGCCATTTAAAAAAAGTATAAAACCTAAAAATTTAATAGGAAAAAAAATTATAAAAAATTATATGTTTATGTCAAAATATAGTGTAATGTACACCAAATATTTTGTAAAAAAAAAAAATTGAAAAACTTCAAAATTGACTGAGAAAATGAGTGTAGTAAGATAAAAAAATCACCCTGTATATTACTATATAGTTATACAATGAAATATATATTTTTTAATCCAACATTTTGTAATTTTATGGACCCCCTTGGACAAATCCTGGTTGCACCACTGTTTTTCCAGACAGAAGTCGTATTATTAAATTGTAATATTATAATTATTATAGTAGGTCACGGACTCACGGTTGTCTGGTCCATTAAACACACGTACTTCCACATGGACGCGTTCGGGCTATTACGTTTTCGCACTTTCCATAGTAATTTCATCGTAATAATAATAATAATAATAATAATAATTTATAATAATAATAATAATAATAATAATAATAATAATAATAATAATAATACTAGCTATTACTGTAACGGTGGTTAAGATGATAAAAATTATAATAATAAACGGTGAACTCAAATTATTATTATTATTATTATTTGTTATGAGCATTATACAGAATTACGGTCGTCATAATAATAATAATAATATATGTCATAATAATTAATTATTACCAATAATTGGAATATTATTCGGTTTTAGTAAATATGTCTCCGGTACGTTTATATATAGTACATAAAATAATGATGAATGACCGCTACACGCATTTGCAGAATGCAGTTACGTGCATTTAGGTTATGAGTTTACAGTATAATCAGTAATGCGTGATGAGTATAGTACAATAATAATATTACTTATAAGTGTATTAATTATCCGGACGGCATAACATTAATGTCTGCACGGACCATAATATACATATAATAATTAAATTAATAACCCCTTTTACTAAACAAATTATTATTAAATGAAATCGATCGTCCTCGGATTAAATTTCAGTTCGGTTGTTTTTATTTATCCGTAGTCGTATATCAAATTTAAACTATTATACGTTATTGGATATCAACATTATAGGTAAAGGTACTTACTGCTAAAATTACTCTAACACAAAACGTGAAATAATATTATGTGTACGTGTGCAATATTAATAAAATTTGTAGAATATAATAATATTACATTAGGTATGTATTGCGTATAGATAATATAATTTTATAATCCTTATAAATAATATATATTGGTAGAAAAAAAATCAAATATCGATAATATTTCGTGGTGAAGAAAGACACAACTATATAATATAATATTATATTTTATTATAGGTTAAAGTGGAGTAGACGAGCAGTGGACAACGGTTAAGTACCCGTTTTATTATTAATTCAACCATACGAATAAAATTACTTACAGGTTGTCTCACGGGGATTTTGGGGATTTTATATCCGTTGCGATATCTTAAAGGTAAATAAAAGATGTTTAAAAATGTGGTTTCCTTTATTATCGTCTTATATTAATAATATTATTCTATATGGATTAAAATAACTTAATATTATTATCATTTTATAAATACTAAAAGTTATCCACTTTTAAAAATAATTACAAATTCAGTGCGTTACATACGAGTATATTATCAAATTTCATTAAAATAGTAAAATTTTGGCAGATATTTAAATGTATAACCATGTTAATAAGATATTATTGTGTTCAAATTGTATAATAAATGTTTATATGTTTTGAATGACATCAAAAAATACATCTAAATTGAATGAATATCAATTAGTGGAAATTTAAGACATTCGTTAACACTCTAGATCGTCTTAAGTCTATCGTAAATTAATCTCTGAGATAGTTGTATAATATTAATATATTATAATTTGTAACATAATATAATATAAATTTAATAAATTCATCTAGTTAAGTATAATATAGCTAAATAATAACCAGATATAATCATCCACTAAAATTTTAAAAAAAAAATATTAAAATTTAGTGCCTTAACGCATTCACAGAAAAATCAATTATATATTGTCATATATATTGTCAGGCGGCAAGAATTTCATATTATTAGTATTGGCGGGATAACAATTCCTGAAACCGACAGACATCAGCCGGATCCCGGATGTCATATTAAAATGCATTTCACAAAACTGCGATCATATACTTAGTTATTTATAAATGGCTAAGTGTTTATTATATTGATATTTAATAAAAATATATAAATAAAAATACGGGTTGCTCTATGAATAGAGCATCTAATAGTGGAGAAAAGTTACAGTGTTGTATTACAATATTGAGATTTTATTTCTTTGATAAATAGGTACCTACTCAAAGATGTCCAGTCGGATTTACTATAATAATAATGAATAATTTTTTGATACATTTAATAAAATATAACCTTATTTAGAATTAAAAATCGCTGTAACATTCCAAAATTTTATCACGCTCGCACAGGTGAAATATTTAAATATTTACATGAGAACTCAATAAAGTTTTCAATTCAATATGACTAATATTTCAATATTCCATTATCATCATAAAATAATATTATATAAAATCAAAGTCATAAATAGTTGCCATTTATTCCAGTTATTCCACAATTTTTTAATTATTTTCCCCGCCCCTAAAGAAACTCTCTCGCACAATGTATTTCCCTGTCCCACAGACTATAGTTTCTTCTCCTTCTCATTATTTCTCTTTCACACACTCCCTTTCCTTCTATCGTTCTCTGTATTTTTCTTTATCTTTTTTGTTGTCGTTCAAAAATACAAATTGTTTCTTTCAATAATATTTATTTTTTGAAGTTGAATAAAAATTAATATTACATTATATAAACAAATAATGAAAAAAAATTGTATATTTCATTACAAAAATAATAATTTTTTTTTTATTAATAAAACTAAAAAAAAAAAAAAATAATAATAATAATAAATTAAAAAATAGTTCTTTGTAATACATCTTTATTTTAAATATTTAAAATATTAC
Organism: Tetraneura akinire; assembly: GCA_021307375.1. Classification (NCBI taxonomy): domain Eukaryota; kingdom Metazoa; phylum Arthropoda; class Insecta; order Hemiptera; family Aphididae; genus Tetraneura; species Tetraneura akinire. The sequence continues at coordinate 2,156,941 of JAIUCT010000022.1, read as the reverse complement.
TAAAAATACAGTTTATATTGATACATAGCAAACCATAAAAAATGGTTTACCATACTTTATTGTACCATATAATGGTTTACCATTATACCATACAAAATGGACAACTCTAGGATTTATAGAACATTTTTTTTATCAAGTCTATGAAATTATCCTTCATATAATTTCAATGACAAAGTGAAAGAAATATACACAAGCAGACCGAAAGAGTGACTCTCTATTTTTTTCTTTTTCTTTATTGTTAAAATTTTTATTAAAATTTTAATTTATATATAGGGAGTTACAAAAATAAATTATTTTAAAAATTTAGTGTTTCTTTAAAATAATTAATTTTATATTGTATATATAAATATATTTCCTTAAATTAAAAATACCTTAAAAAAATATATATATACTAGGTACCAAAACGACGATGAACTATGTTAATGACAATTCAGAGAGGAGTAAGAGAAAATGAAAGATATTGTTTCTTTCTTTGTTTCTCTCTCTCTCTTTTTCTTTTCCGTTCCCATTGTCATTAACATAGTTCATCGTCGTTTTGGTACCTAGTATGTATCTATTTTTTTAAGGTATTTTTAATTTAAGGAAATATATTTATATATACAATATAAAATTAATTATTTTAAAGAAACACTAAATTTTTAAAATAATTTATTTTTGTAGCTTCCTATATATAAATTAAAATTTTAATAAAAATTTTAACAATAAAGAAAAAGAAAAAAAATATAGTGATAGTGCGGAAAGTATATAAAATAGGTGGTTAAATATTATGGGAGTGAATATGAATATAAAAATGACATATCACTTTCATTCACACATGGTTTTTGAAGTTGACGTTTTTGAGGTAAATAATTTCGAAAAGATGTTTTTAAATCAAGAAAAAAATGTATTCTATAGCCATAAACTTTTGATTATAACACCTATAAGACCTAACTATAAATACTTTGAACCTATATAAATCTTAAAAATTTGACTTTATCCATAAATATTTTGTTACTAGTCATATATAATTTCATCATAACTATAAATATATGCATATTTTTTAGTAAATTAATCGACAGACACGTATAATGTATATACCTATCACATATAATATAATAATATATATTCGCAGTTGGCTAGCATCACATGGCTGATATTTTTATATTAAAATATAATTTAAAAAAAATGTAATCTGATAAGAACGGATGAGAAAAAAGTGATAATATAAAATGTGTATTAGATATATTATAAAGAATCTGAGATATAGCTATAGTATTATTATATTTATTTCTGTCATTGTATTATTTTATACTCAATTTTACGGGAGAATACATTCCGTGGCATTGATGAAAATCAGTTGCTTTACTCATTATTTTAAACCATGGAAATACAAAAATTGAAAATAATTCAAAGATCATAATATTATATCATATTATACGACTTAAAAAAACTTTTAAAATAGAATACGAAGTACGAGTAAATTTATCAGATAATAATAATAGTATAGAGTACTCGCTTTTATGTTAACTCGTAATTTCAAAATGTCTGGTTTATGCGATAGTAGGACGTAGTCGATGTTGTTTCAATAGGCAAACTTGTTGAACATTTTATCACTTAAAAGTACTCGCACGAAAATTATTGTCTTCGATAAAACGACATTTATATATATATATAAGCGATAAATAATAGTTCTATAACGATCGCATAGTATTTCAATAACGAATGCGTATTCGTCTTACGCATATACGTTATTTATAATAGGTATATAGGTAGTTTTATTTTATTTCCTAACCTTAAAACGCGTGAAATGGTTCTGGTCAAAAAATATACGTGTACCTATATTGGTCTATTTGAAAAAATTATGAAACATATGTTTATATTTTATATAATAAGAATCTCTTTTCTATGTAATAACCATAACAATTTATTAACAATAGCAACTATAATAATATTATTAATCTATGTATTATTGTGTACTACACAAATTTAAATAATATTTGTTTTTTATTAAATTTTATGTAAAATTATAATATAATTATTAATAAATTAATAATATATAATATTATATAAAAATGTATTTCATACTTATAGCTTTAAGTTTAATGCCTTTTTTAACGTCTTCGGGCCTTAAACATTTTCATATAAATTTTAATTTAAGAAGAAAAGAAAACAGTACTAAATATACTAGTAATCAAACATTAATAAATAAGAAAATAAATATAAATATTAATAAGGATGAGAAAGGTAAGTTTAAATATATATTTCAACACATAATTTAAAATTATTTTATTTTTTTAAAAAAAATTAGAACCACAAATGAAGTTATAATTCTGATACAATTTTTTTAACACCATTTATAAATTTGAATTGTTGACACATTGCTAAATTCACAAATATGTACCTACCTACAAATTAACATTATTGCGTCTATATAATTCTTAATAAAAAAATAAAGTAATACCTAAACCACGTCGTATTGTTAATATTCTAAAACTCACTGTAAACCATAAATATTTAACAATACCTAAGTATATATGATTATTATTTTAGTGGGACCAGACACAGAGGGCACTAACCGTAATGAGTCTGGAGGAATTACCAATATCTTCGACATAACTGACGAAACGAAAATAATGATCATAACTAATATTAGTATTGTTATAAATGTTTACTAATCGAGTACGGTCTTCAGAGAATTTCAAAATTTTAACAATTCGACGTGGTGAACGTTTGTTTTTATTGAAAATATCACAGAAGAATTATTAGTAGTTTAATTGTCCATATTATAGAAAATTTAACAAAGGGTAAGTCAGCAATAATAATTTACAAATGGTGTTAAAACAAATCGTAGTAAAATTATAACTTTGTAAGTACCTATAATTTTTTTATAAAATTAAAATAATTTAAAATTATGTTTTAATATTGTTATGAACTTATATTTACCATTTTCATCATGATTAATGTTAATTATTTGTATCACTGTTTGCCATTATTATTATATTGATTTGTATATCGTATAGGTCCCGAAGACGTAAAAGTGATAAAGGAAAATGACATAAAAATTGAAGCGACACGTACATGTAATTTGATCAAATCCATATTTGAATATTATTTAATTATTATACATAAATATACAGAAAATAATATTGTTTAATGATTAACTTGATAAATTATAGATAGTTTGAATCCAACAATGTAAACTCAATATTTTTAACTAATTACTCATAATACGTAATATACAAAAATATATATTTATATAAATAATTATAGTTACTGTTCTTATTGTTGTCAATTTGTCATATAAGAAATAGACATAGGTATGTTTTGTAATTTTTGCAAATATATTATTAACATATTTACTTTTTTTTATTGTTTTTATTTAAATATATATATTATTTTAAAATTAAAGCACATTGTAAAAGAAGTATACAATGACATTGATGAGAAAGGGGAAAAAATAATAAGAATTGAATGAAGTGGAAAACATTTTGACAATTAGTAGTTATATAAATATTGATTATTAGTCTATGTTCTATGTTATCATGTAAAAAAAAAAAAGAAAATTTTCTGTTTTTTAAAAAAAAAATCCTCGGATATGAGTAGTTTTGTTTAAAAAAAATCAAACGTCAAATACTTTACAATATAGAGATTAATAGTGCATTGTGCATGCTGTTTTACACACTGATAGATAATCAGCTGGAACATTTATTTTTTTATTTTTTATTTTTCTTTCTATTGTTGAGTGCATACTATCCACTTTCATTTGAGTGAGTACCTATGTCTACGTTGTAAATATTTTTGTATAATAGTAACTCCAGATAATAAACTCAGATTAAGCAAACCATTAGATAATATTGCGTTACGATTCTCTGATAAGTACATCCATCACTAAATAAAATTATATTAACTTTATTTCCTTGAGCCATTTCTATAACATTCCTGGAGAAAACAAATTATTATAGAGCTAAATTCATTAGCTGTCAATCCTCCTTCTGTATCATCCCACAAATAGAAATAACCAATTTTTCTTTTCAAACCATAAAATGTAAAATTGTGTACAATAAGTTTTGTTTTGTAGTATAACGAAGAGACATTTGATTTTGGACAAAGTAAAACTGACTGCAAGTCCATAGCCATAGTGAATACTTTATACTTCATTCATAGATAGATACCTTATCATTTAATTTTTCAAGTCTAGCTTCATTTTTCAACTGATCATGTTCTTCTTTTTTTTCTAATGAAAGATTACCAGTGTCATATGCTGTACAAATGTCACAAGCATCTTTTTTAGGAGTAAATAAAGATATATTTTTGTCTTCTAAACTCATAACAAAAACTGTTATACTCATTGGAGTTGTTTGATTAGTAACACAAAAATCCTTACATTAAAATTTGTACAATGCTTGTTTAGACTGTCAAATAGGTTCTAAATAAAGTTTTGATATATTTGCCTGACAATAGTGGAAAGATTTTTGGCAAAGAATCTAAAAACATATTTAATTATAATTTTCTATCAAAAATACTAATGTGTTTTTTTTTTATTATTATTGGAAGTATCAAAATTGTCATCTTCATTATTATCATAACATTCAACATCAGTTTCTGTTCTTTTTTTCAAGACCAGTTTTCTTATTATTTTTGTTCCAATCCCAAATGTGTTAATAAACATTGTTTTGCACACTCTTGTTTTAATGTTATCCTTTAATAAGTAATATTGAACAGAATTCATTTTCTTTGAAGTATTAGACAAGCCTCGTTTTCTAGCTATACGCTATAGGAACAATTTTGGTATAGGTACTTCTCTAAAAACAGTACTCGTGTTTCATTACTACAAAGTTGCCAATATAATAATTTAAATAACTTATTTCTTTCATTTTCTGAAATTTCAAGACAATGAAGTTTGTTATTTTAGATTCTGAACGAAGCGAAGAATGTATTGGTTTTACAATGATGTGTGATTTTTTTTTTTTTTTTTTTTTTTTTTTTTTATGTATGAAAACAAAATTACGACCCGAAATAATGCTCCGATTTGCACGAATAGGGTATGTTTCCGGTAGCAAAGTGGATGTAGTTGGTACTTTATTTAGGTCATTTTTCGAATTTCTCAAAATTGACTCTATGCGGTAGAAAAAACGGCGAAAAAATGACGAAAAAACGGCATTTTTCGCGAAAAATGAAATTTCGACGAATTCGATTTCTATATTTCACCATAACTCGGGCAATTTTTAAGATAGAGACCTGAAATTTTTTTTGCATGTTCACATAGCTACTATATATATGTAGTATAATTTTGGAACCGTTATGTTAATTTTTCTACAAAATATTGGACTTTGAATATTTCGTAAAATTACGTATATAATGTTTGATAAAATTGGCAATTTTGGGTATTTAGGTCTGAAAATTTTACTGAAATATACTTACATATTACTTAACATCATACTAAAATATTAGAAAAATCCCTAATCTAAATTTTTTTTTATAGCTGTTTTAAGTTGATATTTTTAGTAAAACGAAAATCTTTGAATCCATACGTATAAATAAATATTTTGAAAACACTTTTACTACCCGAAATAACTCTTCGATTTTCACGAATAGCGAGTTTCAGATGTAAAAATGGATGTAGATGATACTTTATTTAGGTCATTTTTCGAATTTCTCAAAATTGACTATAAGCGGTAGAAAAAACTTCGAAAAAATGACGAAAAAACGGCATTTTTCACGAAAAATGAAATTTTGACGAATTCAATTTCTATATTTCACGATAACTCGGGCAATTTTTAAGATAGAGATTTGAAATTTTTTTTGGGTGTTCACATAGCTATTATATATATGTAGTAAAATTTTGGAACTGTTACGTTCATTTTTCTACAAAATATTGGACATTGAATATTTCGTAAAATTCTCGTTTTTACGTATATAATGTTTGATAAAATTGGCAATTTTTGGTATTAGGGTCTGAAAATTTTACTTAAGTATACTTACATATTACTTAACATCATACTAAAATATTAGAAAAATCCCTAATCTAAATTTTTTTTTATAGCTGTTTTAAGTTGATATTTTTAGTTCAAACGAAAATTATAATCTGACTGAACTTCGGTCAGAATCGTTTTTTCGAATGCAATGGTTTATCATTGCATTCAAATTCTAATAAAAATTAAACGCTATGTTTCGCACACCTGTATCCTGTGCGGCAGGAGTATCAGCCCTTTTTTGTTTTTAAGAATACACACACATGGGGCTTTTAGGGTTTTAACAGAGTTTGGAACATTGTACAACCACTTATCATCAATTTTCTTTTTCCCATAATATTCTTTTTCATCTAATTTCTTACTTTTGTTTTCAAACTTATTTTAATTCTCAGACTTTCCCCTTCTCTTTCTTTTCTTTATAATTATATCTGATTGTTCTTCATAAATAGATTTATGAGTATCAATATCAATAGAATTTAAACATTTTGTACAGTGTCATCATTATTTTCTTCATAAATAGGTTTATCAGTAGCAATGTCAAAAGTAGTATTTAAAACATTTTGTATAGTATCATCGTTACTTTCATAAATAGGTTTATTAGTATCAACTATCAAGAACAAAAGTAGTATTTAAAATATTTTGTACAGTATCATCATTATTTTCTTCAAACCATAAAATTAATGAAACATTTTTTTTATTTATTACCTCACTTGTTCTAAAATCAGTTTCAAAATTTGAAATAGAATTATCACTTTCATCCAAAAAGAATTATAAAAAAATAGATAAAAAAAAAAATAACTACATTCTATTAGCTTATTTTGTTTTAGTCTTTTGGTATAAATTTTATATACGAAGTATAATCGTAAATTTATATCATAATTCATAGATTTTCATTCGAAAAATATACGGCAGGTATGAAAGACATTTTAATTAAAAAATATAATACGAGTATATAAAACACATTATAAGAAAATGTTCTAAAAGGAAATGATTTTAAAATTTATTTTCTTATATTCTGTATAAAGTAAATTTGTTCAATAGTCTATTTGGAAAAATTATAAAACATATGTTCATGTTTAATATGGCAACCATAACAATAGCAACTATAATTAATATTATACACTATTAATATTTATTACGAGTGATTAGATAATTAATATTATATGATTTGTATTTACATTGTTGGTTTCTAACTTTCAATAATTTATCACGTTAAAAAATATTAAACAATTATTATTCTTTGTATATTTAAGTATAATAATTAATTAATATTTAAATATGGACCTGATCACATTACATGTCGCTTTAATTTATATGTTATTACCCTTTATTACATTTACGAATTCGGCGCCTGTAGGATACAATCCTCATTATAATACAATAACGGTAAACATTGATACTAATAATGAAGAGACAATAATTAATATTTTCAATATTGGTATTGATGAGAAAGGTAAATATAAATTTATAACAATATTAAAATATAATTAAAAATTATAACCACAAACAAAGTTATTATTTTAATACAATTTTTTTTAAACACCATATATAAATTTTTATTGTAGACTTTACCCATTGATTAATTTACATATATGGACAAACTAAAATTAGGTATCTATTATATTATGTGTAATTTTTAATAATAATAAAAAAAAAAACTTATTGTAATTATTCTAAAACTCACTGAAAACTGTACCCGATTTGTAAATATGTTGGATACTTAAGTTTATGATTATTATTTTAGTGGGACAAGAATCAGACGACACAACGAATGGGAAGCTAAGAGGACAGCCGAAAACTTTGCAGAAGACAATCGTGCAAGAGATGATGAGATCTGTGCGTACGGCCATAGGACAACTGAACTGATCCAACAATCATGAAATATTGAAATGGATATAGTTAAAATTTTGGTTTTCGTAATAAATTTTGTATTTTTATCTTGTTTTAGCTGTTTTTCTATAAATCCAATTTTGAAAAATTCGAAAAATAAACTAAATACAATACCAACTACATCTACTTTCCAACTGGATCTATCAAGCTAAATGATATCATTACATTTATGAAACCTATCTTGTGCGAAATTCATCAGATAATATATTATATGTACTGATTAAAATTTTTGCATTTATCATTGCATTCAAATGTTAAGTTAATCAAATTTCAACATATTCCTCTTTACATCTGAATCCCTTCCCTTTTATACTTTAAACAGCTACAAAAAAAAAAAAAAAAAAGTAAATGTAATATTCACAATAACTTTGAACTGAGTAAAGTAAAATATATTTAAGGTTCAATAAAATTTTGTTAATATTATTGTTAACACTATTTTAAAATATTTAAATATAATAATCCATATATCAACATATACATGGGCGCCCGTAGAACATTTATTAGGGGGGGGGCATAACAAAATTAAACGCCAAAAATACTTAATAAAGATTTTGAAGAATATGAATTACCTTATTCATTAATTCATAAAGAATATATAATTATTTTTTCTTCGTTGATATTAAATTATTAAAGGAACCTATACTAGACAATCGAAGATGATTCTTCATCCCCTTCACGATTATTCTCCTGTACTTCGTTACCTAAACCTCTCCACACTCTCTGACCGAAGGCATGCTCTGAATTTCTCCTTCCTTTTAGGTCTTCTTTCTGGTAAAATTGACTCTCCTGACTTACTATCTCTCATAAATATTAAAATTCCTGCTCGTATCACACTTCCCATTTTCCTTTTCTAATTCCATTTTCCACCACCAATTATCAACTCAACTCCCCAATAACTCGTTTAATGTTAATTGCCAATTCTGACCCCTCTTTTACTATGCCATAGACATTTCATTAGTCGATTCATTTGTTAACTTAGTTAACTTATTATTATTAATTATATTATTAATATAATATTAAGTCTTCTATATTTTATTTTGTTGTAAATATTTAAATTTTTGTTATACTGATGTCATTTTATTCTTGGGCTTGTCCCGTTTTTGTTAAAAAATAAATAAATAATCGAAATTTTATATCATAATTCATAGATTTTCATTCGAAAAGTATACGGCAGGTATATGAAAGACATTTTAATTAATGAATATAATATATAAAACGCATTATAAGAAAATGTTCTAAAAGGAAATGATTTTAAAATATATTTTCTTATATTCAGTATAAGGTAAATTTGTTCAATAGTCTATTTGGAAAAATTATAAAACATATGTTTATGTTTAATATGGCAACCATAATAATAGCAACTACTATAAAAATAATAATTATACACTATATATATATTATATATTATATATTAATTATTATACACTATTAATATTTATTACGAGTAATTAGACAATTAATATTATATGATTTGTATTTACATTTTTGGTTTCTATCTATCAATAATTATTATTCACATTAAAAAATATTAAACAATTATTATTCTTTGTATATTTAAGTATAAAAATTAATTAATATTTAAATATGGACTTGATCACATTACCTATCACTTTAATTTATATGTTATTACCCTTTATTACATTTACGAATTCGGCACCTATACGATACATAAATCATTATATTATAATACAAAAATGGCAAGCATTGGTATGAAGAGACAATTAATATTAATTATGATGAGAAAGGTAAATATAAATTTATAACAATATTAAAATATAATTAAAAATTATAACCACAAACAAAGTTATTATTTTAATACAATTTTTTTTAAACACCATTTATAAATTTTTATTGCCGACTTTACCCATTGATAATTTACAAATATGGACAAACTACAATTAGGTACTCGTATATATTATGTGTAATTTTTAATAAAAAAAAAAAAAAACGTAAACCGTAAACCACGTCCTATTGTAATTATTCTAAAACTCGCTGAAATCTGTACCCGATTTGTAAATATGTTGGATACTTAAGTTTATGATTATTATTTTAGTGATACAAGAATCAGACGACACAACGAATGGAAAATTAGGAGGACAGCCGAAAACTTTGCAGAAGACAAACGTGCAAGAGATGATGAGATCTTCTGTGCGTACGACCATAGGACAACTGAACGAGATTAATGATGATGCTAATGATGCCGACTATTGGCTCTCGCTATCGAAAGTACCTGTGACAGACGAAGCGAAGGTGGCGATTCCGCGGGCCAAAGATCAGCTTTCAGAATATCTTAAGACAGTTGGTACGGTAATGCCGTCGAATGACGAAGAATCTTCGAAAACATACTTACTTATGTTCGACGAGCGTGGAAAATTAAAAAAGAATAATATAAAAAAATCCATGAAAAAACCGAAAAAAAGTTCGAAAGTAATTCACGCTGTGTACCAGAAAGATCAGACATGAATATTATTATATGCATATAGGTAAACTAATTATAGTTTCGATTTCGACGAATTCGGAATTTTAGTACTTTTTTAGAGATAACTTTATTGAGACACTACTTTAACGCAATTCAGGATTTTACTAGGTACTAGAGAAAATTGATTGATATTTTTATCGTATATTTTGATTTAAAACTTGTCTATAGTGAATAATCTGCAACGTGTAAACACTCTGATTTATAATTATTATATTCACAAATAATATTTGAATATAGGATTTCGTAAGATTTTGAAATAGGTACTACTATACAATTTATTATTATCTAATCCTCTAAGGAAAGTAGAAAATGTTTTTGTAAGTTAGTTTTATTAATTTTAATTATTATAATGTATAAGTAGAATTAATTTAATTCATTCGATATTGTACTTTATTTTTTATCGTAACCTTGGAAGTATTTACACAATAATATACGAGTATAATATGAATCGCCATTAATACTTTTCTTTTATTTCTTTAGAAATGGAACAGAAAATAAAACGTTTAGCACTTGTTTAATGTCTTGCTTCTAATGTATTTATACACGTGTTATACCTTATAATAACTCAATGGTCAACGATCCAATGCGTCCAAACTATGATCGCCTAAGTTTATAAACAAGTACCTACCGCCATGTTTGTTCGGTTCAATAACTTTGCAATTGATTTGTACATATTTATATAATAAATATATGCAGTTATAAAAATTGTATATATTATAAAATAAAATAAAAATTGTTCGTTAAAATGTGATTATTTTAAAAATGATAATTTTAATACCATTAATATTTGTGTTATTTATCTGAAAAAATTACATTACCAAAATAATATAGTACCTATGTAAACCTCAAAAAAATTTTCAACTCTTCAAGTTCAAAATCAATAAGTTATCCTGAAATATTAAATTGTATATCATCAAAATTTCAGTTTTCATAATAAATTCCGTATTTTCATTTTGTCTTAACGGTTTTTCTTACCCTATAGTTCACTTTTGAAAAATTTAAAAAATAACTTTAATAAGATACCAACTACATCTACTTTTCAACTGGATATATATTTTAATCGTACCAATCAAAGCATTATTTGAGTTGAAAGTGTGTCTACATGCAGGCACATATTATATAAAATATGAAAAAAAAACAAGGAAAGGATACTGGTGTGGAATAAGAAATTTTTTTTTGAAAAAATTATTATTAATTTAGACTACAAGTATAATGAAAATATATTAAGGAATCAAGGAAAAATAAAAATAAAATATATATTTTGTTTAATGTTTGCCAAAATAACCTTTAATTAAATGTTCATCATATGTGAAACATCGTTTAAACAAATAAAAAACAATATAAGTTATATATAATTCACATTATAAGTTACGTACATAAAACAACGCCACGTCTTATTCGTGAAGGAAATATTGGTCGACAGACTCGGAATTCACAATTAGTTCAGAACCGTCGGTTAAATAGACTGGCAGAAGATCAATTGACGGACAATGATAATTTAAGAAACCGTGCTGCAATCACACGTGCTATAATGAAAGTCAAGAGCAACGCAACGAACGCCGTCGAGCTAATACATTGAGACAAAGACAGGCACGTTCAAAACACGTGAACAAACACGTGTTTAAAGCATTCGTTTTAACAGCGAATAATGAAATTATTATTATGTTATTTGTCTTTCATTTCACATTTTGTTTAATACCTATCCAGCTATCCTAATCTAATCGCTTGAAATATGCAGGACAACGTCTGCCGGATCCGCTAGTATATTATATATTATTATTGTGTACTACACGTATTTGTATAATATAATAATTATACATTGTGGTACATTTGTATAAGTATATAATGGAGCTAAAACCCATATTTTATTTATAAGATAAATACGAAAACGGTGAGAATTACAATGTATATTTTACATAGAGTACCTATTATATTTGTATCAACGAGTATATTATGTAGGTATACAATATAATATTCATACGTAAATAAACGAAAAACGTTGCGTGTTGTTCGGATTATTAAAATGTACATTATTATCGAGACCACGATTTATATACATAATATTATATTACGAGTATATGTACTCTGAACAGGATGTTTTGTTTTTTCCAAAAAATAAATATTTACATTATTTCTCGAAAAATATCGCTTGCACACGAGAATAAATGGTTAAATTTAGCTTTTAACTTGATACATAATTCAAATTTTAAATTCGTATACGTATATATAAACTAAAATATTATAATCCGTCTATTCGTTGCGTTATATATACAATAAAGCGTCTTGAGAAAATAACGTTTTCTCATGATTTGTCGTTTTTATGAAATATAATATATATATAATCTTTACGTCGTTTTTGGATATCTTCAATGACCATCTTCGTCCTTCCGTTTTATTAAGATCTCGTAGAAAAATTATAATATATCTTTTCATATATACATACATATTACATTTACTAAATTGTACAATATATTAGGTATAACTGCAGCTTAATTATTTATTTATTTTTATACTTAAACAAGATACGCGGGTATTTAAAACGTATATGGAATGATAAACTGAAAAATATAGAAAATAATATTCTATGAAAAAGAAAATATATTGCCACTTTATTCATTTACGAGTAAAAAATAATAATGTTCTTATAATTAAATTTGAGTAAAAATTAAGACTATAAGTCAAAATAAAATTACATATCTATATTAGATACCTATATCTATATAGGTAACTTTGTTTTGGTTTTTTATTTAACATTTATAAGAAGTACTAAAAAAATTAATGATACAGATATAAATCTATTTTTAAAATTAAAAAAAACACCATTGTAAAATGTAAAGACAATTAAATCCAGTTTTATAGAAAAATCAATTTGTATTAATGAAAAACAGTGCATACTTTATATACCAAGTCATATTATGATATATTATAATATAATTAATTAGTGTTTTATTTTCTGTACAGTTTTGATACTTGTGTCCATAGGCGCACATTCGGTAAAAAACTTGGGGGTGCTACAATTATTTAGCAAAAGTGACTCATGGTTAGTTACCAAAATTACTTGCACACAAATTTTAATTTTTTATAATATTAAATAATACTAATAATTCAATTAAGATATTTTTGATAAACATTAAATATATAATAAAACTATAAATGATGATAGTTATCACGTATGAAACCAATTAATTAAGTAATTAAAAAATTGTATTATATTTTAATACTATATTAAATCAACAATTAAGTAATCAATAACATACAAATAAACTTTTATTTAAAATAAAGTTGAGCACTTGTGATTTGTGAATATAATAAATAATTTATTTTAATTTAGTAAGATAGATCAATTCTACGCGATTTTTTAGCAAATCTATCTATAATAGATTCATTATTTATGTTATTGGATAAATCTCTTTCAATATATATATTTGAAAGATTTGTAAAGCGGCTTTGCTCCATACTTGTCCGCAACCAATTTTTGATTCTACGCATAGACGAGAACGACCTTTCACATGTTGCCGACGATATTGGAATAGTGAGAGCTACTTGAATTAACTTATAAATGTTTGGATAAACATCTGAGTTACAACTACTTAATAATTCTTCAAAATCATCAATACTGGTCAAACAATTTTTTAATACCATCATTTCAGCTTTTAAACTTTCCAACGAAATTTTTAAAATATCCTGAAAAATGATGAATATACAATATATAATAATATATAATATTGAAATTGACTATTAATAAAAAATTATTAGGTAATTATTAAAACTCACCTTATACCTATTAATAAAACAAAATTTTAACTACTTAGGATTATTCAATTTTAATTCATTAAAATAATATATTGTTATTTTTCTTTACTGTGTTATGTTGAAAACTAATTTTCATTTACATAATTCAGTTTTGTCTAAAATAATAAAATAAACTTTATTAAAATGTTATTTTTATGCATAAAAATAAGAAAAAAAAATAAAAAAATTGTTTCCAACATAACTTAGAAAATTAGTCAAACTCGTATCAATTTACAGAATTGAAATCAGTCTATCCTAAGTAGTTGAAATTTTGTCTGGGTTTTTGATCTTATACGTTAACAAAACAGACCGCTTTCATTCCCTTTAACTTAAAAATCGGAATTTAGTTATAATATTAATATTATAATAACCATAAAAATTTAGGTACTTACAATTTTTATATTCAGATTTTTCTTGTTTGAGGAATCTGGATTAGGATCATCAATATCAATATCATCTTCACTATTAAATTCATTTAATATTTTCTTTTTATTTTTATTAAATATGCTAAACATATTAATTTTTAGTAAAATAATAGATAATAATATAATATAATAATAATATAATATATAATAATATATATAATTATATATAATATATAATAATATAATAATATTTTAGTATAATAATTTTTAACAACTAAACGCTCACCAGTCACTTTACTATAACACGTTGTAAACGCTGACTAGGAAAGTAATAAGTTATAACTAAAATAGATCAAATGAATAAACCCATTTTTGCAAATTATATATGTATATAATATATTATATTCAATCTAAATCGACTTTCAGTAAATAACTATACTGCGGGTATTATAATTTATAAATAGTATAGGGAAAATTACAAATCTATCATATAGGTACGGGATTAGTTTCCACACGACCACACATGATATAAACCCATCACCAATTCTTAGTATATTATTATTAATTGTTTTCCATGTATTTTCTGTCATTACTAAAACTAAAATTAATAACTTTTTATGTTCGATAATTCTATATTAATATTTTAAATAATGGTCAATAATATACAAAAATATAAATTGGGATAATTTCATAAGCACAAGTATATATTTATATTTTATATTACTATATTATATATTACTATATTTTTAGTTAACAATAGGGGGGGCTAATTTAAAATTTGGGGGTGCTAAGCACCCCCTGGCACCCCCGTATGTGCGCCAATGCTTGTGTCACTTGTTCGACATCCACGTCAGAAATTCAGAATATTTATTAAAGTGACGATAATTGATATAATGTGCCCCACTAGAATATTTGATCTTTTCAATCAATTAAAATAATTGTTTAAATTAAGATATTGAATATTTATACACGTGTTTCTTATACGTTATACCTGCCCCAAGAAAAAATGAAAAATTATAAAATGTCTTCCGTTGTTACGATTCGGGATTCTCATATATGAAAAAATAAAAAATTCAAATTCAAATTTAAAACAAATTTAGACAACGAAAGTTAATCATTTATATACAGTTAATAATAATTAAATATTATGAAATACGGATTATATTGCACAATAATATCATTAATATAAATTTACATAAATATCTTCTGGTAATCGTAATATTTAAATAATGATGCGAATTAACATAACTGAGAACTGACTATTTTTTGATCAGCCTTTTGCCCCGTATACGGTATAAAATTATTAATGCAAGTATTAATTTTTATACAGGTCTTATCTAAACTAAAAACAAAAAAAAAAAAACTGATTCTCGTTCAACTACAAGAATAAAATGGCGTGGATTATATTAATTATTTAGTTTTTGATAATAATATGTATAATGTATTATAATCTCATAACAAAGTCTGAAGCCTGAACCTCTGTACACCAATTAGCAAAATCTATATAGGTACGGAAATGTATGAAATTCAGACATTACATAATATATTATACGCTAGTTATATTTATTACATTTAAGTATACCTAATAGCATATTATCATATATAAGAATAAGATTACAATAATAATAATCATAACTTGTATTTATTATTTTATTTTTCGTCGCATTTAATAATACGGGTACCTCCTATAGGTACGTAAATGTATTAACCAAAACAAATTTTAATATTCGTTTGCATAAATTTCATCACGTTTTGTACAATAATAATAATATTATACGAAACCGCGGACAAAATTTACAATATCGTAAATACGTTTGAGGATCGCGTGCTGCGTGTATTCAAATACGAAAGTTGAGAAAATTATAAAACTATATAGTTTATGTTCCCGGTTATAAGCGACTCTCAAAAGTCCATTTCTTTATTTTTCGGTCCGCAAAAACACTTTAGCACAACTGTTCCGTTGAAATTCGTATATAGACGAATTCCGTTATATCTTATATTTAATATTTAACTCGTGTAATATACGATTAAATTATACAATATTACAATAATTATTATTATTAGGTACTAAAAAACGCATGTCGTACAACGCGTTATTCCGTAAAGATTTTTTACCGAAACGATTGGCGCATTATATATTATTATATTCTTAATGAAAAATACGACGAGATTATTTTATTATTTTTATTATGTCGTAAAAAACTTTACACGTTTTCAGATCGATGAATTATGAATAGCAAAACGCGAATTATTGCGGTACGAAAAAAACGCTGCACGCTTTCGACGATCCGGTAAACGCAAAACGCGTATAATAATGCTCGCCGCTCAAACCACGCTGTCGAATAATTAAATTCAACGTAATATTATTACCTATACAATATGTAGGTATATAAATTTGTATTTGTCAATTTTCTATACGATAAAACTTTATTTATTAATTAAATCATATAATAATAAGAAGTTATATATATATTTTTTTTTTGCCTTCAAACAATATATATACGTATATGCTTATATAAAATCGACGTTTAACGTCCAAAGTTGACAATCTAATTAAAGAAAATATAAAAAAACAGTTTATTATAAAAATTTCAAGTCTGCAAACTATACGAATTAAATTCAATGCCACTGTCAAATCCACGCCGATATAATAATTTTAATTAATATACCTATATATATTATGTATTGTATATTATTATTATTTCTGATTTTATAATATTAGGTATATATATGTAATAATTAATAATTGATTTATTTATATTAATTATATACGATCGATGATTGTTTTAGATCATATCATTAGGTATCATGTATAAAATATAAATTTCTATAGTAGGTACAATGCCAAACGGATAATATTGGAAAATAGTAATAAAATCGTAAAAATTTGGTTTGGAAATTATTATAAAATATTCCAAATTATTTTATTTTTTATAAAATCGAAATACCGCGTTTTACAAAACAGAAATAATCATAAAATGTTCAATATATTAATTTATAAAAAAACATAAATGGATACGTACCTACAAGCCCGGATTAAGGGGGGGGGCCAGGGGGGGCCACGTCCCCGGGGCCCGTGAAAGTTATGGGCCCTTTTATATTTTAATCTCAAGGCTATAATTGTGTTCCGTAAATGTTTCTTTGAAAAATTTTTTATACAATTATTGTATTTTTTCATAAAAAAATTTAATAATTTTATTATTGAATTGAATTTTTTTGTTCTATTAGTTATTATTATAAAAATATTTTTAACTTACAAAATATGTAGGTATAATTGTATATTTATAATTGATTCGTATAATTATGCGATATACAGTTAAAATTATGATGGTATCACCGTGATGGTTTTGTCTTTTGTGTATATATTAATATTATTATTTATAAATTTGTGTTAATCCATAATCTTACTAAATTGTTATTAATAATTATTATGTATACTTTTATATTATTTACATTGGGTAGTTATATTAATTTATTTTATTAAAAAATATTTTTTATTAATCTATCATCTTTAATCATTTGGTCAACTGAATGTGATGTTCTAGAAGAAATAAGTTTTGAAGAATCATTGGTAGGATTTGCTTCACAAAAAGCAAGAAAAAAGTGTTTTGTATAAAATATTCAATGTATAATATTAAAAAAAAAAAAAGATGAGCTGATACTACTGCCGCACAGGATACAGGTGTGCGAATCATAGCGTTTAATTTTACTTAGAATTTGAATGCAATGATAAACCATTGCATTCGAAAAAACGATTCTGAGCGAAGTACAGTCAGATTATAATTTTTGTTTGAACTAAAAATATCAACTTAAAACAGCTATAAAAAAAAATTGTGACTTGGGATTTTTATAATATTTTAGTATGATGTTAATTAATATGTAAGTATACTTCAGTAAAATGTTCAGATCCTAATACCAAAAATTGCCAATTTTATCACACATTATATACGTGAAAACGTGAATTTTACGAAATATTCAAAGTCCTATATTTTGGAGAAAAATTAATGTAACGGTTCCAAAATTATAGCACATATATATAGTAGCTATGTGAAAATCCAAAAAAAATTTCAGATCTCTATCTTAAAAATTGCCTGAGTTACCGTGAAATATAGAAATCGAATTCGTCGAAATTTCATTTTTCGCGAAAAATGCCGTTTTTTCGTCATTTTTTCGCCGTTTTTTCTACCGCATAGCGTCAATTTTGAGAAATTCAAAAAATGACCTAAGTAAAGTACCAAGTACATCCACTTGCTACCGGAAACATACCCTATTCGTGAAAATCGGAGCATTATTTCGGGTAGTATTTTTGTACACAGACATAAAAAAAAAACAAAACAAAACAAAAAAAAATCACACATCATTGTAAAACCAATACATTCTTCGCTTCGTTCAGAATCTAAAAATGTTAAATTTATCGTCTTAATTATTTATTATTAGCATAATTTAAATTATATATTGTACTAGAGTCTAGAGTAGTTATTATAATAATAAATATAATAATATATTATATATTACATATTTATTTTAAGATGTGTCATTATTAAAAAAATGTACTCATATTTATAATATTCAAGTAATGATCAGGGCCCATAATGGAATTTTATCCCCAGGGCCCTAAGTGGTCTTAATCCGGGCTTGCGTACCTACTAGGCTACTAAATAGGTAATCGCCCGAATAGGTATTACGTTTACGACTCTTTTTTTTCTTAGCATGCATATCTTGTAGTATTTTTCAAATTTAAATTTACCGTTTGACATTAAATCGATATCAATAGTAATTAGTAGACACAGTGGTGCCCATAAAAGATTATTCTTTTTTATTTCAAAAATAACTAAAGTGAGAATATAAAATGAGGAGGAGGCAAAAAAGAAGTAAGTATTCATTTCTAGTATTTTAGTATTAATATTAAATTATTAACTATAATTATATTATAATATATATAATATATATATACTGAACAGTGAACACCACTGTTTAGTGGTTCTTATAATTTAGAAAATATTATAACAGGCTCTAAATTATAATTTTTGGAAAAATCTCAACTGGTTCGTTCTCCCTCTCTCGGGCGTCCCTGATTAGACAATATTTTGTAGTTTACTGTTATTATATACATAATACATTATAGAATTAAAGGTTGAAGAATGGCTTTTGACTTTTGAGTGTAGACGATAAATCGAAAAATATTTACAATTCCTTAACAAAGTGTAAATCACAAGATGTAATCCCTATACATACGACTACACTACTACCGTAAACTATAATAATTATTATGATATATATAATTTCATATATCTAGTCTGTGCTATTAAAGTCTCTCACATTTAGAGTAACCAACCAACATGTTTTATAAAATATGATTATATCACATATTCACAACCGTAGGTATTTGAACAAACTAATTAATAAAATATGTTAATAAATATAAAATTATGTAGATACCTACATTTTTTTTTATAATATTACGATGCTTAATGCCTATATATACCATTATTATTTAAATATTACAGGTAGGTCCTATTATTATTTAAGTATAATTTTATTTACAAATTTAACCTATCCTTGGGGGTGGGAAGGGAGATCGCCCATATCACCCACTTAAATATGTGCCTAATGAATGTACAATGAACCTATAAAAATGTGTTAACGGAATCCCCACTGTACAAAAACAAATTTAATTTCTATGTTTTATTTGATAAACACAATTTATAAAAATATAATTACTGTTGTTCTTTGTTAAATATTATTTAAAATACAATATTTTTATTTTTCGTACAATTTTATAATTTTATAATAAGTATTAAAATTATAAAATGAATAATATTACACATATTATTATAATATATTGTATAATTATTATTTATTAATACTCTATAATATAATCTATGGTATTATACCAGGAAAAGTGGTATGATTACATAAATTCTGATATTTCTTGGCGTTACGTTGGTCATCATTATAATTATATTTTCCCGCGGTTTTCGTTTTGTTCTTATCAACGCCAAATCGATATAAAAATTATGCTTCATGGTTCATTTACGATTTTATGAATATTTTCATTTTTTTTATGGATTGTTAATTAGTAATTTATTATTTTAGTATATTTCGTCTTACTTAATGGCGTTAGTTCACGCAGAACTCACGGCCACGTGTAATTCATTAGGTTGTGCAGGAGCTGAAAAATATTGCATTGATCCACAATGCGCAGGTAAATGTTTTTTTTTTTTTTTTTTTTATAATATAGGTAATAAAAACTTATTTTTTTAAATTTATCTTTCCTGTACAGAGGCCATTCGTGATTTAATTAAATTTCTTAGACGCGATGGGGACGATCATGAGATCCGTAGATACCTAGGTGCTGCAAACATCGTTGAGACTGATTTATTGCCCATTTTAGTTGAATACTCTGACCGATCAGAACTGTTTGATCTGATTATAAGGCTATTAGTTAACCTTACAACACCCGCATTGTTGATATACAATGAACAACCACCCGTCGAAAAAACACCAAGACAATATTATTTGCAAATAGTATTGCACTTACAAAAGTATAAACGAGCTTTTACAGACATTAATGTGTGGACAATAATAGTAAACAAATTGGCAGAAGTTATACAGGCGGTATGGTGAAGAAATATTTTTTTGAAAAAATAACAATTTTAATGTATGCCAATTGTATTTTAGGAGTACTATGAAAAAGGAGAGGAAAAAGTGTTATCTACAGTGAGACTTCTTATTCTAGTTCGCAACATACTTCATGTACCTGCGGATAATGACGCTGAATGTAGACCCGATAATGATGCCAACTTACATGATCAAGTAACTAAATTATCAAAAAAAAATATTAAAAAATAATTGTTTTTCAAATTTACTTCACTAATGTTATATCTAAACTTCTTCTTTTAATTACACTTTTTAACTAAATATAAATAAAAAATTTAAAAAAAAAAACAAATCTTAATTTATAGGTACTATGGGCATTGCATCAGAGTCAACTTATTGATATTATAATGTATATAGCATGTTCAGAAAGTGAACAACAATATTATTTACATGCACTTGAAGTATGTATATTATTTTTTATTTTAATTTAATTTTAATTTTTTGTTACTGTTTACATTTTTTATTGGTAGATTATATCACTTATGCTTCGAGATCAAAATGCAGCAGAACTTGCAAGTGCTTCGGTCAACCGTACAGAAACTGAAAAACAAAGAGATGAATATGAACTTAAGACTGTTTTGGAAAAAGAACGGAAAGATAAATTAGAAAAACTTAAAAAATATAGTGGATCTCGACATTCAAGGTTTGGTGGTAGATTTGTTGTATCTGGAATGAAATCAATTGGTGAAAATGAAATGGTTATCTCATCAATGACTTCCGACGTTAATAAAGCTTTTGATCGATATAAGGTTTATAAAGACCAAAATATTTATTTATTATTTAATGTATATCATCTATATATTAATATTAATTTTAACATTTTTTTTTTCAGAAACCTCTTAAGACTCCTCGCAATAGAATGCCTTTAAAAGAGAGTGGTATTGAACGGAAATCTGCATTTAGTGTTAGACTTTTTTTAAAAGAGTTTTGTGTTGAATTTTTACATGGAGCATATAACACATTAATGAAACATATCAGAGTTAGTATTTAAAAATCCTATATAATTTACATGAGGAAAATATAATTAATTTATAATTATAATGTATATTGTATTTGATTAATTTAGGAAATTTTAGTACGTTCAAAAGGTCAACCTAATGATGAGTCTTATTATTTTTGGGCAATGCAATTTTTTATGGAATTCAATCGTAATTATAAATTTGAAATTAAATTAGTCAGGTAATATTTATTACCTTGTAATTTATTAATATATTACTCATACAGCATAATATAATTTTATTTATAATAAAAAATAAATATTAAATAAATAATTTAATTTTCTCTAGTGAAACTATGGCTTTACATATATTTCATTTTGTCCAAGAACGCATTGAAGAGAGCCGTGAAAAATTGATTACAGATAAGAAAAAAATTCCCATTTGGTCTAAGCGCATGCATTTAGGACTAAAAGCTTATAAAGTATATTATATATTATTTTTTTACATTGCACATTTCAATTAATGATTTACTTCTTTTTTATAGGAATTAATGAATACACTACTAGTGATGTATCAAAGTGCAGATGTAATGTTGAAGTCTAGTGCTCGAACAATTTTAACAAATTTGTTCTATATGGTTGAATATAGAGATTTGTTATTAAGTTTATTAAATTTATACGATGAAATAAAATTTTCTCAGTAAATAATAAATATTTATAGATAATTAAAACATATTGGAAATATATTATTTTGTATTTTAGAATATATCTTAAGGATCTGATTGAGGCAAATCACGTTTTTATGAAATTATTAGAACATTTAGGAAAAAAACAACGTAATTTGATTGTTCAGAACAAAGCAAAAAAGAAAAAAAGATCTAATAGTATGTACATAAAGCATGGTAAAGTTTGTTTTATTTTTACATTATGAATTTTCTTTTAGAATCAAAATCAACCGCCCAAGTTAATCCTGAAGATGATGATACCATCTGGAACAATTTTACTCTAGACCTTGAAGAAATTATTAAAATGCGTGAGCTGATTGTTGATGCAAATGAAGTAAAACCATATGACCCAATATCAGAAATATCAATGGAAGATCAAAAGTAGTGTATTCATTTTTTATTCAATATATTTTATTTTATATAATTTTACATCAATTAAATTTGTATAGAGCTGACTCTATGTGCCGTATACGAATGTATTTAAGGAATAATCGATTGGAAGAAGCTGTTAAATTACTGAGAGCTTCAAGGTAAATAAAAATAATTTTTAAATTAATATAATAATGATGATTTTATAATACATATTTTTTTACTTTCTTTCATTGGTGTATCTAATATCTTGCAAATTATGTTATCTTTAATATTATATGCTTTTTTATTCAGAGAAATATGGCCTGAAGTTAGTTATTTTGGAAAATCTGGGCTTAGCAATAAAGATGAATTAGATATTTTAAAACAAATATTTTATGCTGATATTGGAGAACCCATGGGTAAATAAAAATATTATTTTAGTAAATTAATGATTTTACTATAAGTGTATTTTAATTTTTAGGTTATAATGAAAACACAGCTGTATCAAATGATCAAAATGATGAAGATAATTTAAATAATGGTATAAATAATAATGACATACATTTATTTTTTGTTGAGACTATTTGATTAATAATTAAATATTAAAATTTAATAATTTTAAACTGCAAAATTATAAAGTTATGAAATTTTCTATTATGGAATATTTGTAATGAAAAAATAATTGTATAAATTTATGGATTTTCATTATATTATTAAGTTATTTAATTAATTTATTATTTGTTTATATATATTTTTTCTTATATAAATGCATATTTATGTGAAATAAATTTTTAGAAGATGATGAAGAAGAATCTAGTCAAATAAGAATGGAAGAATCAAATTTTGAATTCATTGATTTTGTAAAAAAGTAAATATTTAATGTTATTAATTTATGATTTTAAAATATCTAAATTTCAATTACTTTTTAGATTCGCGAAACCTAAAATTTTACAAAACTGCTATTTACTCTTGAAAGAATTTGATACGAATTCTACATATACTAATCATGCAGTAGTAAAACTACTTCATCGCATTACATATGACTGCAAATACAGTGCTTTAATGTTTCAAGTTTCTGTATTTAGAGTTTTCCAAAAGATATTCTTATCCAAACATCCAAGTCATAAAGTAATAGAATTATTTAATATTACCAATTTATATATTAAATTTTATATTTCATTTCATATTATTAAATATTTCAAATTTAAACTATAATTTTAGGAATTAAAACATTTTGCTATATTTATTATGAGAAAGTTTACTGACGTAGCAAAGAAAAACAAAAAAGTTTTTATGGAATTATTTTTTTGGAAAGATTTAAAAGTGGCTTATGAAATTGAAGAAGGTTATGATGCAAATGAAAGTAAAAAAATTACTAATTGGACCGAAGAACAAGAAGATGAATTACAAAGGCTACATGAGGACTATATACAAAATACTCCTGAAGAAGGCAAATATTTATACTTAACGGATATAGTGTTTAATTTTAATTTTATTATAAACAATTAATATTACAGATGAGGTGACTTGGATCTGCAAGAATCTAATAAGACAAGACCGTTCAAGAATTAGTGTTATTAAAAAGCTTAAACAACTTAATATTATTCCTATAAAAGTAAGAATATATTACTAAAAAAAATTAATTTTAAAAATACAATGATTAATCGTGAATTTTAGAAACAAAATAAATCAAATAGAGAATTTTCTGAATCGGAAATTGTTCAAATTACTCAATTAGTTCAGGAATTCAAAGAAGCAAGTGATCCAATACGGTTTATTATGGATAAATTAGATGTAAAACGTCCAAAAAAACATATAATTGATAAGATACTGGAATTAGGTTTGGTAGGGAATCGAAAAGAACTAGGAAAAAAGAAATCAAAGAAGTCTAATACTAGTAATTGTAATTTTTATTTTTAATTAAGTTTTTCAGTCAATTATCTTTTTTTCATTTTTTATCTAGCTAATGAAGATCAAAATAGTTCAAGTGATGAAAGTAATGATTCTGATAATGATGATGATGAAGTAAATTCTGTTCATCATAGTTTAACATCAATATATGTGTTGAATGCTATTTCAAAAGTAATTGATAAAGATATGAAAGAAGCTCTATTGTGGGTAGTTGAAAGTTTAGATGAAGCAGCAATTGATTTAGATGTTGATGAAATTGACATACCATTATTACCATTGACTGATGAATGTATGACAGCTATTAATGATATTGATTTTCAAGAGGCAATGCAGATAATAGGTTTACATAAACCATCTAGTATTCAAGTAATAATTTTATATACCTATACTATTTTAAAATATTTAATGAGTTTTTTTAATTATTAAAACTAACCAAACTTTTAGGAAACTTATTGGCGTATACCTGGTAAGTGGCAAGCAAATGATATTCGCCAACGGTCTACAACTATCAAAAATATAATTGAGGGCAATTTTGTAGCTGATGACGACAATGTAAATAACAAAATTGATGAGAGTAGTGATGAAGATGTGGAAGCAACATTTGATAAAATACGAAGATCTCTTGTGCAAAATAATAAAAATAATGAATTGGAAACTATGAATGAATCTTTAACTATGAATTCATTAGATAATCTGGGAAACAGTAATAATACAAATATTGAGTCTAATAAGAAAAGTAGTTACAACAAAAGAAAATTTTTATTAGAAGATAGTGATGAAGATGATACTGTTCCAATTAAAAAGAAATTAGTATCAGATGATAGTGATGAAGAAAATTATGTAAAGCAAAATGTTTTCAAGAATAAAAATAATAAAATATTAGAAGATAGCGATGAAGAAGAAACTAGTTATACCAATAAGAAGTTTCAAATAGATGAGAATAATGCTCATAATTGTGATCTTGAGAACAATTTAAATTTAATAAAAAATAAAACTACTGTTGAAGAAAATAATATATTAAATGTAAGTGTTGAAAGTGATGACAGTTTCAAAGGAGAAAATATCTTTCCAATAAAAAAGAAGTTAACATTATTAGAAGATAGTGATAATGAAAATGATAATATTAATATGAATGATTCAAAATTGCAATCAAACGAGAATGGAACAAAAACAAATATCAATAATAAAGAAAAACTATTGTTGGAAAATAGTGACACAGACGAGGAAATAGGTACATTTGTAAAAAAAAACAAATATTTTATAAATGATGACAGCGACTAAGCATGTCATTTAATTTTTCATTTAAAAAATAACACAATAATATTAAAGTAATAAACAATATTAAAAAATATATTTATAACGTGAGCTATTAGTTCCCAAAATTCCCTATTTCATCTCATATATATTAGTTTTACATTTATTCATATTATTTCATTATACGAGTACATACATATAAATAATATCAAATAAAATTGTATAATATATGACATATAATGTTATCTTTATTAAATGTTAATTAGTTTAACCATTGTTATTTCAATAATGGATATTCTATGAAAATTAATTATAATTATAACATTATAAAATACGACATTATTTATAGGGTACAAGAATATACCTTCTGTACAGCTAGTGGTATTGTTTCCTTTGTTTTTGAGTTGGCAAATAGGCAATCTCCTAAAAGTCTTGGACAAGAAATTCGTCCAGATTGAATGCCATTAGCAGTCATTAATAGGTCATAATTAATTTCATTATTAACGACAGAGTCATGTCTAAAAAAATTAAATAATAATGATCACAAATAACAATTAGAATAGATTATTTTAATATTGTACTTATATGCTGGATGTTCTTGAATGAATCGACGAATCCAGCTAGCAGTTGTATCTATTTGACCAGACGCTCGTCGTGAAATAAGTTTTAAATATTGTTGAATAGTGCAATGTGTGTCTGTATCCACTTCCATACTAGATAGGAAACTGTTAATTAATGGAATGAGACCAGGAAATTCACCTACCTGAAAAATTTAGTTTTATTTTTAAAAGTAATAAAAATAAATAATTAACATTATACTTTTCCGTTAATGATTTCATCTATGGACATTAGAGTATACAAAGCATCATTATTAGAATTATTTACATTAACACCTGCAGTCTTAGATGTAGAAGATATATTCTTACGAAACCAAAATTTTTCTGTTAAAGTTGCTGATCGTTTTTGAGCTTTTGACATATTTTCATCAACCTGAAATTTATAAATGTATCTTTTGTATCTTTTTTATACCTTAATTAATTAATAACTATACTATATGAATAACATACTTTACTAATAGGAATGATAAAATTTAATTGATACGACAAAATAACCCTGGTAAGTAAAACAACAAAACATACAATTGCAGCATTTTCAAAATCTGACAATTGTACCTCACATGGCCTAAATTCTACACGCCAACCAATTGTAGATTTAGGCGGTGGAGGTTTAAATCTCATTGTTTGCCAATTGGTTGATTGTATATTCTAAATAAAATTTTTTTAAATTACAACCATAATATTAAAAAATAAAAAAACAAAAATTTTACTTCAAAGTGATCCATCTCAACTGTATCATCTTGATGTATTTTTTCATTAAACAGGGAAACTGTATCCCTAATGAATAGGTGAGCCACATGTTGAGCCATCTGATGATCGATATTAGCACATTTAAGTTTATTATATATTTTTTCATCATATACTAAAGGCACATCATTGAATCTGCATAAAGATTAAAATAACTAAACACTTGTTGAATACATTTGTACAAATAATGTATTTTTACTTTTCTCCTTGACTCGATAGGTATAATGTGGTAGAGTCGTAACGTGATTTAGGTATAACAAATTTATCCGTAGTCAAGGGTTCTAATCCTCTTTCTTGCCGTGTACGACAATCTACAGAACGAGATATTACATCCCAACGGCAATCCACATCTGTTAGGTACCCTCGAAAAACGGGTGAGGCCGCTGTTAACGCCAACTGAAATAAAAAAAATAATTATAATTACATTATTAAAAATAAGAAAAAAACGTGCGTAACAGTGTTCTATACTTACCAAGATAGGACACAGAGGAGTCAGTTGATCATAGAGAGTACGTGCTTCCCTTATACAACATGCCTATAACATATATATATAATCAAATACGATTAAAATTTATATAGCAGAATAACATTTTTGTTTTGTTATTATTAAAATGGGATGAAAAACTAATTTAAATTGATTTTGTTTCACTTTCAACTAGTATTTAGTTTTTTTCACTGTTCATTTAAAAAATTATCCGACTTACATAACTTTTGTCAGTTAATTTTCAAAATTATGTAGTTATTTAACATGTTTGATGTTTATTATAATTTTAAATTTACCTTTTTAATACAAAACAAGAATAATGTAAATTTGTAAGTGTAGTCAAATTAAAAACTACTTATCTAATAATAATTATGTGTGTAGGTATATACCTATACATATTTTAACTAATTCAAGTTAATGTTTGTAATTTGCCAAATTTTACAAATTATCGCATTATTTACATTCAAATACCAGCAGGTACATATCATTAGGTATAAATGCAAAGTAGGTTATAACTTATAAGTTTTGATTTTGATTTTAACATTATAGCTAAACAAGTTTTTATTATTAAATACCTGTAAGGTATTTAATATATATATATGTAGTATTATTATTACCGGTTTTTGGCAAAACGTCTATCATCATTCATCGGATAATAAAAAAATATTTTCTTGATATTACCTGAAACGTCATCTGCAGACAACAACAGCCCATTCCGAAAGCCATCGCATCCATGTACACGTGATCAGGTAATGCCGCATTTATACTATCCATATCCCCACCAATACTAACCAAATCTTCTTTAAACGGATTCGGAGTATTTTTGTCTTTAAAAACTACAAAATAAAAATAAACCACGAGTGCACAAGACGTAATTTCTTAATAATTAATCTTTTTAATAATTTAATCTCTATATTACAAAAAAATTATTTATAATCCGAATCGATTTGTAAAATAAAATTACTCTCGTACAATTATTATGAATTAATAATTCAAGTATGTTTGGAATGTTCAGAAAAGAAATTTTTTTTTTCTTAAATCATAATATTATGGATGGGTACTGAAAAAATGGCTTCTAGCCAAGATTTCTTAGTGATTTTTAATGTACATATGTACATGTCAGACAAATCGAATTTATGTATTAATTATTACATTTTTGTTTTTTGTTTTATGCTGCTGCTGCTGCTGCAAAAAAATATATTGTCGAAAATATTTTTTTTTTTTTTAAATATGAAGCTTCGAAAACTATTTATCAAAATACAATAAAATAATATTAGTAATCAATTTATAGTAGGTATAAAATACAGTAAATAATAATAATAAAAAAAAATATGTGTTACTATTGTTTAAAAAAAATTTAATGTCGTGATTTGTGACAAGACAAAATTAAATATATAATACATTAGTAAGTACCTATAACCAATTTGCAATTTTTGCATAAGCATATTTTAATGTGATGGTCCTCTCTTAAATTTGAACAATTTTCTATTATTTAGAATTTTCGATAGGTACTCATATAAAAAATCTTAATAAATTTGTGAAATTTGTGATCGACAAACTTTATTGTTTATGAACAGTTGAATAGACACAATTCGGAGTTAAACTGCAGTATTATTGGATTTACAATTTACTGCAGATACATATAACACATAATGATTAAAATATTAAAACACGAATCGATAGTTTAACCTTCACCTAATGATTTATCATTTTGCGTAGAGGACTCGTAGCTCTAAAATCTACAATATAACTACATAAGCAAATGCAAACATACATTATGTAATTAAAAATTAAAAATTATGCATTTAAAATTAATTTTTTATATTTTTACAGTATAATATGTCTCATGTCTGTAAACACTTTTTCGACCATAAATAATGCTTCGATTTTCACAAATAGCAATATGTTTCCGGTAGAAAAGTGGATGTAAAGTTAATAGATAATAAATAAGACACTTTTCGAATTTCACAAATTGAGCCTAATGCGATAGAAAAAACTACAAAAATTCACGAATAATACAGAATTTTTCACGAAAACTAAAAATTTTGACTAAATCAATAATTTTAATATTTTACGATAAATTAAGCAATATTGAACTTAGAGACTTGAAAATTTAACAGTAAATTAAATGAGTATCTATGCAATTTAAATTTTTAATAAAAATGTAAAAATTTTAATTAATACCCATATTTAACTGAACTTAGCACAGAATTAATTTTTGAATATACTGATAAATTATCGCATTAAAATGCTAATAAAAATTCAACACTAACCACTCCCATCTATAGCAGTATCTGCTAGTTTTTTTGTTTTGTTTTGTTTTGTTTTTTTTGATAATTAACACGATTTTTTATTTATAATATTTTAAATTCAATAATTGACAGTAATAAGAAATAAATATAATAGATAGGTATATTATTAAATTTTTCAAATCTTAAACTAGCTACATGCGGCCCGGTTATATATGGTGTTTTACAGATAAAGATTCACGTGTGCCAGTGTAAATTGGATGGTGTGACATCTTGTTATGATTTATTATGAAAATGTATTAAATATGCAACAAAAAATATGTCTAATAAATTAAAAAATCTAAATAAAAGACCTAATGTGTACATAAGCAAAATAAAATTACATATTTATAAACTACATCAAAATATAAAGGGTATTTATTTCTCATTCGTCTATTTATCGGTTAAAAATCATATAATTATTAGTAAATACTACTAAAGCTAAATAAATTACAGAAAATAAATTTATATTTAGATATAATGTACTCGTATTTTAGTTTTTTTTTTTTTTGACGTTAAAATATTGTCACTTCGTGTTTTGAATACATTAATATTACAATATATCTTGTGTATGATTTTTTTTTAAATTTATATACGAATTAAATGACAAGATTTTTGATATAATTTGTGTCACGTAATATATAAATGGTATATTAACATTGTTTAAAAATATTAATAATATTGTATTCCATAATCAATGACATTATGTATATAATGTACTTTTACTATACTATCTGAATATATTTTAATAATAATACCTGTAGATAGGCACTATTTAATTCTTCCCTTATATATTTCAATGACATATAGAATAGTTACTAAACTTTAATAGTTACATCATACTAGTATTATATAAAATAAAAGAGTACGTATCATTATTTATAGAACTTTTAACTCAATTTATACATTATCTAACACTATATTTTTATACATAATAGTCATTACTGATATAGTATATAATACGACTACGAGCATATCTCATAATATATACGTTAATGTAAACAAAAAAATAATATCGATTTCTCTATTTCAAAATTGCTTCTAAAATTATATTTTACATTTAAATATTGGAACAGGTAATTATTATTATTTAAAATATGTAGACAGTAGACGTATACAACCGTAATTGTATACTACCCTATCTAAATTATTTATCGAATTAATAATATATACCTTATGTATCTATATTTTATTCAATACTTACATTTTTAAAATGATAAAAATGTATACCTATTTTATTGTAACATTATGTCAATATGCATTATTATTTTATATTATTGTATATTGTTATATATATATATATATATATATATATATATATATATATATCAATATATCGTATAAAAATATATATTTTACTTGAGTTATAATTATAATATTAATTAAGTAGTTGAATTACTAACTTTTTCTATTATTATAATAATAACTATACATATATAATACAATTTATCAAATATATTATTATACATCCTAGGTACAAGTGTAAATTACAAAATTATTAAATAAAATAAGTCTTAATCGGTTTCCGCGCGAAGAATAATAATTGTCTATATTGTATCATTTCAAATTTTTGTAAAATTATTAATTAATAAATACTATGAATATGAAATAAACCATTTAAATATGTAGATATTTAATGTAAATATATATAACCTAACCTACGTATATTATAATATTATATTATATGTATATATATATATATATATAAAATCAGGCGCAGATTCAGGGGGAGCTATGGGTGCTCAAGTACCCCTGTCGTTTGACCACCAATAAAAAGTATTTAGTTATTAAAATAATTTTTTAATTTTTTTTTTTTTATAATTATTATTGTAATGTTAATTAAAAGTAATATTTATTAAAAATGTTATTGTTGACACATATAAATTTTAAAAAATTAGAAAAGTATATTTCTACTATTAATTTTTTTTATCTTAGCACCCCCTGTTAAAATTTTCTGGATCCGCATCTGTATATAGTATAGATACATTATATATTTTGTTAAAGTTTTATAGTTAATTTTATACGTATATAATATACACATGTGCTAAAATGATATGTATATTATAAATTATAAATATAGGTATAGACATATAGGTCAAAACACTTAACGATACATATAATACTATATATCTATATAACAATGCATTATTTATTATTTAAACTAGATAGGGAACTTTATACGTTTATATGAAATATTATTTATATTACTCGTATAATACTGTGTGTGATTTCTTTTGGCGAATAGAATATTATTAAGGCGCGTATTATTTGAAAACAATAATAATAAAAAATATAATTTTAATGTAAGATAATAATTATTATATTGTTCATATTATGTTATAAATTCATTTTATTATAACACAACGAATGTAGAGATACTATTTTAATGTTTATCGCATCATTTTAAAACGTGAAATCGTGCGACGATTTCTTTGTTGAATTTAAAAACACTTATGTATTATATTATTTATTTTTGCAAACGCGTTTTGAGAATCGACAATAATCTGTGCATGAACAACTTGGTTAATGACGAATGCAATAATCCCGATGATTGTACTAAAACTAAACAGTTATTAGAATATTATATTACCTATGTATTTACCTACCTATACTATCTATTTTTATTGTTTTTTAAATTCTTTGTTATTTATAGTCGCTTAAATATTTTTTCTTTACACTGTATTAATATTATTTTTTTGAATCAAATTAACTGCAACAGAGTTCACACGTACTTGGTACGTAATCACTATATAATCGACAATTGACACCAACTTATTTAGGTTACTTACCTACAACCTATATCATATATAAAATACCTATAAAACGATTATTGATATTTTAAATGTATTATGTATTATTATATATTATATTGTACATAAGCAGTAAGCATAATCATAAAATACATCATGTCACAACAATAAAGTAGAAAATAATAATTTCAATAGATAAACACATAAAAAAATTAATAAATAAATAAAATAATTTAGATGGTTAATTTCTCTTAAATTAACTTTTCACATTGTACTATTCAATGAAGTCGTTGCTAACTTTTAGAGATAATATTATTAAACATAGTAATACATAATATAACCGTTTTATTGAATATTTATTATATTGACAATGAAATAGATAGGTATAGAAAATATGTTTTCCAATTTACCTATGTCCTATATCATAAAATAAGAATTCAAATTTATTATAAAATTTATCTCTTTATAAATTGGTCAACTAAAATATTTAATAATTCCTTAAAAAAAATTCACACATAATTTTAAATTTTAGATTCTGAGCGAAGCGAAGAATGTATTGGTTTTACAATGATGTGTCTTTTTTTTTCTTTTTTATCTTTTTTTTTTCTTTATATCTGTAGACACTTATACTATCCGAAATAATGCTCAGATTTTCACAAATGAAATATGTTTCAGGTTGGAAAGTGGATGTAGTTGGTACTTAATTTAGGTCATTTTTCGAATTTTTCAAAATTGACCCAATACGATAAAAAAAAATGACGAAAAAACGGCATTCATCACGATAATAGAAATTTCGACGAATTCGATTTCAATATTCACGATAACTCATGGCAATTTTGAAGTTAGAGACATGACAATTATTTAGTGTTCAGATATAGGTACTATATATATATATATGTGATAACGATAAATTTTGGAACCGTACGTTAATTTTTCTATAAAATATAGGACTTTGAAAATTTCGTAATTCTCGTTTTTATGTATGGGCGTTAAGGTCTGAAAATTTTACTTAAGTATACTTACATATTACCTTACATCGTATAAAAATATAAGAAAAATCCCAAATCTCAAATTTTTTTTTATATCTGTTTAAAGTTGATATTTTTAATTTAAACGAAAATCTTAAAATTCATACGAATATTCTTCTTATTATTTCTCAATACTTTTAAAATAAAAATTAATAGAAAAGTCAAAAAATTTGAAAAATGCTTAAAATTTTGTTGAAGTATACTGTATATATCTTAACGTATTTCCAAAATATTAGGAAAATCTCAAGACTCAATTTTTTTTATAGGTGTTTGAAGTTGAAATTTCAGTAAAATCAATATTTAAAGTACCTACCTATTTATATGGATTTTTCTTATTGTATATTACAATATTTTACAATAATGTTAAATAAAATTGACAAAATTTTGAAAATTTTATTGAAGCTTAAATACATTTTACTTAACTCATTTTCAATTAATTGTGAATTATTACATTTATGATTTTTTTTTTATAGTAGTTTCACAGATAATCTGTGGTAGTTTAAAGTATAGAAAAGATGATCTGGTAATCCTGCCGATACACAGGTGTGCAAATCATAGTGTATTAGTGTTTAATTTTTTTATATTATAATTTGAATGCAATGATAAACGATAAACCATTGCATTCGAAAAAAGTATTTTGAGGGAAGTTCTGTCAGATATGGGCATTTAGGTGACAAAGGATTTTATGAGCATTTATATGGAACTTAGAGACTTAAAAATTGTAAGGGTGTTTATTTATGTACTATATGTCATATGTGTACCTATATGGTCTCTATAGGTGTGATATATATAATTTTGCGTTTTAAATATTTAATAAAAAGTGTCAACATTTTAATCAATATACTTACATTATCTGACTGAACTTCGCTCAGTGTCGTTTTTTCGAATGCAATGGTTTATCATTGCATTCAAATTCTAATTAAAATTAA
Organism: Tetraneura akinire; assembly: GCA_021307375.1. Lineage (NCBI taxonomy): Eukaryota > Metazoa > Arthropoda > Insecta > Hemiptera > Aphididae > Tetraneura > Tetraneura akinire. The sequence goes on along the minus strand of JAIUCT010000022.1, from coordinate 2,121,783 downwards.
ACACTATGATTTGCACACCTGCATCCCTGTGGCAGGATTATCAGCTCTTTTTTACAGATACAGGTATAGGTAATTAAAATAAAATAAAATTTAGATTAAAAAATAAATAAATTCCGGAATTGAATCATTTGTACCTACATTATATTATTTACTTTTCTATACGTATATAGTATATTATATACGTGCAGATATAAATTAGAATAATATTGAAATACTTACTTGGAATGTTTATGGCCACTCTTTCCCCTCTCCTTTGTCGTATGTTCCTCGTGAGAGTGGCAAACCTCGGATGTCCCTTAAAGATCGCTGAGTCCGGTATGAACAACGAACGTGAAACGCCGTATTTCGGTGTCGGATGATCGACGGGCCATGTGAATTCCGGAGTTCCAAGCCTGCACACAAACGGTCCCATGCGTGCATATTTTGTTATATCTGACTGGGTCATCTGAAACTACAAGCCCAAAACACCGAATCCAGTGCACAGCCTTTCTAACGGTCAAATGTCCCCTCATTCTCTGCACCCGTGCCCCGCCCGGCGCCGCCGACAAAAAATACCAAGATGATATATTTTAACTCCTGTCAGTCATCTTGCTTTAACTGTCATTTATGTACGAATGCCTGACTATACGGTATACAATTTATATGTTATACTAAGACGAAATTATGTAGTATTGCGCTATTGGAGGATGTTGTATGTAATTAAAATAATATACGTATAGATAGAATTTATGTAAACGTTTACACGATGCGAATCTGATACACAATGTATGATGCGTAAAAAGAAATTACACATAATTCAACCAATGAGATAACTATAACTCGGTACTCGGTTAAATGCGGTTCACGCTATTTCAGTATTTCATCAGTTCATCGCCGATGCGATTTGAACGCATCCGAACACGCGTTTCAAAAACAAATATTCGAGAACAAATATTAAATTGATGTATTTAAATATAAGAATTTACCACACCACTATAAAAACGTCCATCATATCGCATGTGAACGGATGAAATCAGATCGGTTTAATTTTGTGCGCGGTCTCACGCATGCGCATTAAAAAATTAAATACGTTTTATGCTAATGAAATACACGGCGTAATTAATCGTACACAAATATACAATTGCTGTCGAAAGTGAAATTATCGAAAAATAATTTGTTTATGATAATAATATTGTCTTTTGTCACACGATTATATTTATAAAAATGACTTCTAACCTACCTTTTGTAGTAATTTTAAATTTAAAGGTTGTATCTACCCATTATTGTCATAATTTGTAATTTAATTAAATTTTTTACTCCTTTTATTTAAATATAGGTACCTATTGCATAAACATTAGCATCAACTTCAGAATTGCTAAAATTAAATGTAATACTTATAGAAGAATCCATATTTAAATTTTAAAAGTCAGAATTTCACTATGCAATTATTCAAACAAACATCATAAACTCAAACTTTTTCCAAACAAACACAACTTTGAGAGAAAAACATTTAGTAGAAATGAAATACATGATCACACGCATTTATATTACATATAGTGTGAAACTGTATTAGGTAAGTCAGATTCGTGATGAGCGTAAGTATAAGCATTTTGGCATTTTGGCATTTTGCACTTTAAAGGAAATTATAGAATTTTGACTTCGTATTAGATTTACGTCATCTAAGCCAGCTATACCCAGCTTGTATAGTTGAATTGGGTAATTGTAAACTCCTCTAAAAAATAAAATAGTAAATTCCCTTAAAAATATTTTGCTAAGTAAAAGAAGATAAAGAGTATTTTGCTATATACAAAAAACTTAGAAAATGGTAAACCGTTTGAGAAAAAAAATTCAAGCATGATACTAAACATATGTAAAGAGCCTATAGTTTTTTTCACAAAATGACTGCATATATTTATAAACACCAACTATTATCACTCCATATCAATTAACGACAATATGTACATTTCAATAAATAAATAATTTTCATTTAAATATATTTTGTCGAAATTAATATAAAAAAAAATTATATTTTCTCATTTGTCATCACAAATTCAAAGGAATTATTCGATATTTTATTATTTGAGTATATACCAATCATTATTGCGCCATCAAAGATTTTCTAATAAATAATAATCTTTGCAACATTTGACAAATTCTAATCACAATTTCATAAAATAGAAAAAACGAGAGGGGGGAAATGTATATATATATATAAAATATGTTTCAAATACCTGGGAAAATTCGTAATGGTCATTAGTACTTCATCAGGACCCAATAATCGTTGAGCTTCTTCTCTACGATACCGCATGTTTGCTTCGACTATATTAAAATGAGCTAAAAGGCCACCGTATGGTTTTCCAGGTGTACCTTCGATCATGTAAGCACCGTATTCGGGCCTCCATAAAGATTTAACATTGCTACAAAAAAAAATAAAATAAATAAATAAAAAAAATTATGGTATACCATAAAGTTAGTGCCCAAATAAAACCATAAGGTATTCCTTTTGGGGAAAATGGATAATTATTTTTAATAAATAATAATCAGACATTTTATAACCCTTTTTATATAATATTCGATAACGAGTCCGTGGTTATATTAGGATATTAGGTATAATGTAGATAACTGAAATTAAGTATAATACTAATAAGTATAGTTGAAAAATTTAGATATAATCTATATAAAAAATAATTGCTGTACATTATAAATTAGCATCAACCATTATTATAATATAATTAGTAAGCACTTAATATCCCAATATGTTATATTATAATATGATTTTGTCGTAAGCACAACTTAACTCTCATCCAAGTAAATTTGTCTCTCAGTTCTTTAATGAAGTATAAATGTATAATTATATTATAAGAATTTACAATTTAACTGACATAACTTATATATTTATAGGTACGTATACACGTATACTATATATCCACCTTGAGCAAGAATTATGTTAATAAATAAAAACAAATATCTATAAAATGATAATTATTAGTATTATTTATTTAAATGTTGAAATCTAATGTTTGCAATATACAGATACATTTCACAATTAATTTAAATAATAATTAAATTCTGATAATTCAATAATAATATAATAATCATGATTTAATAATAACGTATTTTATATGCTTTAATATACCTATATAAATATATTATTTTTTTATTCATATTTATGTACAATTCATCGTCAGTTATTACAAATATAGTTTAAAAACGAATAATTTATGAGGTAAATACAAACAGCCATATATAGGTAACATAAACTGACAAACTAGATGACCTTGGGCCGATAGAAACAATGGGAGACAAAATATATCGATTTGAATTTAGTGTTCCAGAAATTATGTAAACACGAACACATAATTCAAATGCAATTCTAAAATAGGTAAATATAAAAAAAACTCATTCACATTTCTACAACACAAAGTCACAAAATAATATATTTTTAGTTTTATCATACCTAGTAGGTATTACCTAATTAAGAGAATGAAAAAAAATATAGGTAATAATTTTATACCTATAACATGTATAAATATAATCTATAATTTAATTCATAGTAATAGATATTCCGGGGGACTTTCCAAAACAATGAGTCAATAAATATAAGAATTAACAATTATATTTATAAATTTAAAAAATGATTAAAACATGAATGCAAAATCATGTAAGTATATAAAATATTAATGATAATAATAATTATTTAGTTTATATTTTATTGTCCGAATAATATTATTACCTACTAAATAAACTTTAAAGTTGAAGTCAAATTTGCATTGTTTTATCATATAGTAATATGACTAATTTTTAAAATAAATTACATAAAATTCTTTATTGCTTATGATTATAAAATATAATAAAAAAGTGTAATTCTGTAATTATTCGTTATTAATGTATGAAGATATTTTTGGAAGTATTTAGTTTTATCAAACATATTTGTTCTCGTAGTCTCGTACTAATTAAAAATTGATAAATTCTAAAATATTTTAAATTTAATCCCGATCTTAGTAAAATTAATAATTTAAAAGACGAGCTGATACTCATGCCGCAGGGATATAGGTGTGCAAATAATAGTGTTTAATTTTAATTCGGATTTGAATGCAATGATAAACCATTGTATTCGAGAAAAACAATTCTGAGCGAAGTTCAGTCAGATTATAATTTTCGTTTGAACTAAAAATATCAACTTAAAACAGCTATAAAAAAAATTGAGATTAGGGAATTTTAAAACACAAAATTTTATCACACTTCACATATATATAGAAAACATATAGATATAGTACATATGAACACCAGTGGCTATTTTTGTGTGCACTACGACACACTTTGTGCACTACGAAAAATAAAAATGTGCACCTGTGTCTTTGTTATAGGCAGGCTGTATGGGCCATGTGCAGCCGTACTTTAAGATTTAAGAAACAATTTTAATTATAAAAAATTAAAATAAGCTTTTATAATATAAAAATTAGAAATTATTATTTGTGGTACTATCATTATGGATCACAGTTGTCGTTTTCTTACAAGTAAAAAAATTCGCCATAATAAAACACACCCAAGCCTGAAGCCACTAAACAAAGATGGTTTCGAGGTGTATTTCCTGATGCTGAGAAAGATGAAGGTGATGATCATAAAGTTAAAACTCCCATCAAAAATACAGTTTTAATTTTTCATAATATGTTGATAATATAATATGATAATTAAGTTAATAAATAAAGTAAATGTTTATTTTTTTAATATTTTTTGAACTTTGAGGTAGGACGTAGGACACATTTAGTATGCCGTAAGGTAAGTGTAAAAGCATATATTATAATAAAATAAATTGTAAATACACCATTTTCCTCAAAATAATTAGGAATTAAATTCAAATTTAAAAATGTGCACTACGGAAAATCAGAAAAAATAGCCACTGATGAACACTTGATATTATTGTGTTGACAAATCAAAAAAATTAACGTAATGGTTCAAAATTTTACCACATACATACTCGTATATAGTACCTTTGTGAACACTCAATAAAATTTTCAAGTTTCTTAAGCTTCAAAATTGCCTGAGTTATCGTTAAATAATGAAATCGAATTCGTCGAAATTTCAGTTTTCGTGAAAAATGCCGTTTTTTCGTTATTTTTTCTATCGCTTAGGGTCAATTTTGAGAAATTCGAAAAATTATCTAAATAAAGTACCAACAACGTTCCACTTTCCAACCGAAAACATATGCTATTCGTCAAAATCGGAGCATTATTTCGGGTAGTAAAAGTGTCTACAAAATAAAATAAAAAAATTACACATCATTATAAAACCAATACATTCTTAGCTTCGCTCAGAATCTAAAACATTGAAAAAGTACTACGATTCAAATTTCAATCTTATATTAATAATTAATACGAATATATATATAACACATAAATTTTTTTTATTATTATAACCACTATAAAAATAATAATAAAAATAATAAATATAATAATAATAAAAATCTTTCCTGAATTAATGAAATAAAAACTATAATTCTAAATACTATAGTATTTTGGTAGCTATCCACGAAATTTTTAAAATTTTACTTTAGTCTTAAAATATAATATTAATATATTCTAATTCAAAAATAATACCATTAACTATACTATAGACTATGTCTTTTTAAAATGTAATTTATTTTAATTTATTATTTGATGATCAGAAATTAGAATTTCATTAGAGGTTAGAGAAAAATGTGTTCTACAAATTAAATTATTTTCATCACCTTCTTCTATGGAACATTGATCACATATGAAAGTATTAAGAATAAGTATAATATTATTGTATTTTTTAAATATGTATATTTATAAATAAAATATTAAATAATTATTATATAATATAACAAAAAAATTAAACCATAATAATAAACTAACTACTTAATAATATTTAACAATTATAATAAAATATACCCATTTATCATTTATGCATGAGTTATGATCCTAATATCTATAATGTAATTATTTTAAAACATTTATATAATATCTATATAGTATAACGAGTATAAATCTTTAGAATAAAATAATAAAATAAAACATATCAGAAATATATAAATATAATAATATACTTAAAACATGAACCAAAAATATATTGGTTGAGACAATTTATATTTAATTCATTATAATTTAAACCTTATGTAAATAAACATATAGGTACCTATATGAAATTCTGGTTAAAATTATTTTTGATTAATTAAGGTAAGAATCAAGGTTATAGATTAATCTAGTATTTGCTTCTGATATATTTAATTAGATAAAACAAAATTAGTAATTAGATTGATAATTTTATATTTAATTGTATAATATTCACACAATTAATTCCTCAATAATTTTCACAGACGCAATACCATATTTTTAAATTCTGAGCGAAGCAAATGATAATGACGTATTGATGTGTGACTTTTTGTTTTGTTTTTTTTTTTTTTTTTTTTTTTTTTGTATTGTTTTTATGCCTGAAAACCTTTCACTACCCGAAATAATGATCCAATTTTCACGAATAGCATATGTTTCCGGTTGGAAATTGGACGTAGTTGGTACTTTATTTCTGGTTTTGGTAATTTCTCAAAATTGACACTATGCGATAGAAAAAAAAGATGAAAAAACGGCATTTTTCTCGATAACTGAAATTTCGACGAATTCGATTTCAATATTTCACGATAACTCAGTCAATTTTGAAGTTAGAGACTTGAAAATTTTATTGGGAGTTCACATAGATACTATACCTATATATGATACAATTTTGGAACCGTAGGTAAGTTAATTTTTCTACAAAATATAGGACTTTGAATATTTCGTAAAATTCTCGTTTATATGTATATAATGTTTGATAAAATTGGCAGTTTTGGACATTAAGGTCTGAAAATTTTACTGAAGTATACTTACATATTTCTTTACATTATATCAAAATCACAATTTTTTTTTTTTATCTGTTTATAGTTGACATTTTTAGTTTAAACGAAAATCTTAAAATCCATATGAATATTCTTCATTTCTTCTTATTATTTCTGAATACTTTTAAAATAAAAATTAATAGTAAAGCCAAACAATTTGGAAAATGTTATTGAATCACACTGATATATATCTTGTATTTACAAAATATTAGGAAAATCTCAAGAATCAATATATAATATATATATATATATATGTGTGTGTGTGTGTGTTTAAAGTTGAAATTTCATTAAAATCAATATTTAAAGTATTTATATGGATTTTTCTTATTACAATATTTTACAATAATGTTAAATAAAATTGATAATTTTTTTTTTTTAAATTTTAAATTTTTATTGAAGCATAAACACATTTTACTGAAACCAGTTCCAATTAATGTTGAATTATTTCCATTTTGATTTTTTTTTATATCTGTTTAAAGGATAAAAAAAAAAGCTGATACTCCTGCCGCAGGGATATCCCTATATCCCATATTCAAAAAATGTATTTTGAGTGAAGTTCTGCCAGATATGGGCATTTATGTGACAAGGGATTTTATGAGCATTTATATTGAACTTAGAGACTTGAAAATTGTATAGGGTGTTTATTTATGTACTATACGTGTACCTATACGTACCTATATGTGTGATAAAATATTTTGTTTTAAATATTTAATAAAAAATGTCAAAATTTTAATCAATACCTATACTATATGACTGAATTTCGCTCAGAATTGTTTTTTTGAATGAGATGGTTTATCATTGCATTCAAATTTTAATTAAAATTAAACACTATGATTTGCACACCTGTATCCCTGTGGCAGAAATATCAGCTTTTTCTAATATGGTATTTCATACTATTTTAAATTTTTTTATTAAATCTGTAAGATTTAATTTGCTATTAAACTTTTAAAGTATTGTTTAAAAATAAAATATATAATATATACTTGGTACTTACAATAAACTACTAATTAAATATTTAATTTCATTCATCAAAATAATTTCAAATACAAAAATAATGACAATAAGAAATATTTATTTTGTAATATATTATGCAAATTTGGATTGTTAACTAATATAGTTATTATGTTTGATAAAATAGATACTTAATTGAAATTTCATAATACACAATAATCTTTAAAATACACATAAGCAGTACTTTACTGTAGTACCATAAAAATACACATTATATAATATGATTATTACACACAAATACACACGAGCAAGCATTGGCATACATACACACAAACCCATATTATTTGTTAAAATGGAAATAAAATTGAATATAACCAACAAGTAACTAAAAATCAATATTCGAATATGATAAATAATTAATTTCTATTGACCTAATCAATAAACTTTGCTTGCATGACATGCACATGGTATCCCACCAGCAATATTCAACATAGTAATATATATTTTATAAGTAGACATAAGTATTTGAAATGAATGACAACAACATAAATTAAAATAATTAAAATACAAAATAATTATTTCTCCATAGGTACCTACCTAATATATTATAGTAAAAATAAAAATAATTTTTTCCATCATGTACTTACTATATTATCTATTATTATAGGTACATTAAAAAAAATTAATTTATATTTGTGTATAGTGTACTAATGATAATAGAAAAGCTATTAAAATACGTAGTGTTATTAAAATTAATAATTATACTTATGGTGAAATTTAGTTCTATTTCTATTAAAATAATCTATTAGTCATTAGTAAATCCTAGTTGCAATAACTATAAAAGTCAAGTATGTACTTACACAAGGATTTTAGAAGTTCAAACAGACCAAAAATATTTTTGAAAATTAGAGTAGAGCTTTAAAAATTATTCATGAAATTATAACAATTATGTTGCAACTTATAAACTCTACATAAAATTATTTTTATACACGTGCCTAATAAAAATTATATAGGTAATTATTAATGTAATACAATAATTTCTTCATATAGATCTTATTTTTAAAAAAATAATTAAATATGTAAATAACAAATTAACTACTTTTTTTTTTAGATTTTAAATAAAATAATAGAAGTGTATAAATTTATAATGATGAAGGATAAATTCCTATTTTTTATAATATTATATTATAGTAATACAATACTTTTTTATTAAATAAAAATAGATCAAAATATACATGTAAAAATTTTTTAATTAAATAAACATAGTCATACATATTATATTTTATAAGTTATTTTTGAATTTCATAAATAGATGCGAGTATTAACATCAATTTAAGTATATGTTTATATTTTTTTTTTTTTTTTTTTAAATAAACAAATAATAGTCACTGAATTTTTTAAAAAAATGTATATGATCACTACTTATATATATTTATACCTATTACCTATAGTATTATGTGTAACATTTCAATTTTATTATAATTTTTCTTCATATTAAAATTTAATACAAGTAAATTAATATAATAATGTAATTAAATGATTATGGCATAAACGATTAAATATAGAAATTTAAATAAATAGTTATGGAAATTATAATTAAGAATTAATTATGGATATAGAAAAAAGTCAACCCTTTTATTTATCTATGTACCTACCAAAATGTAATTTTTATTTTTTATTTTTATTTAGATAAAATATATTAACAATGCATAATAAGGAAGTCTGATGACACTTAATTAATTATAAAAATGATATCAATTGTCAATGAGTCACTAAATTTACTTTAACGAATCAAATAGGTACTAGTAATATTAATAGTAAATTATATCACATTAAATCTAATTATACTCAATGATAGAATAATAATAATCATAGTAATATTTTATATTTCAATACTTCAATAGAATTATGATTATAATTAGTTAAATTATTTTTTTTTCTCAATAAAAAAACTAATGGTAACAATTATTAAAAGTACCTAAATTCATTTTTAAAAGTACAATTGTTGATATACCTATTTATACACAATACTGTTATTCAACTATACAATTATAATTATCTAGTTATGAAAATTTTTAAATAATAATACTGTTTTTAAAACCAATTATTGAAACAACAATTGCACTTACTTAGGATCATTTGCTTCTTTTTCATTTAACTGGCTTAAAATCTCTTGTGCACACAAACTGACTTTTGCTGTTTTATTCTCGTGGTCAAATTTAACTATAATATATTCAACCTAAAAACATACAACAATCAAATATAACCAAAAACTTTTGATTGTGCAGGCTTCGTATTTCGCAATAAAAAACGGACGTTATTACCTCGTCACCCCATTTCAAAATATCTCCTTTACGGTCCAACAATTGATGGTACAAATTTACAAACTGATCAATGCCATGCTGTCTCACATGATCAGCCAATTGTTTCGTCTCTTCCCATGTAAGCGGTTGTCCTTCGGTTAACAAACCCATCGCGTTAATTTTTGTTAAGTATGTTTTAAAATTTTTTAAATTTTTATAATGCTATTATTTTTTTAAATAATACAGCGATCTCAGATGCTATAGAAACTTATACGTTTCCGTCGCACGTATTTTGTATGCACATATATATTATATAATATTAATTAATTTTTAATATGTTGTATAATTAATTATTTTACTTTAAAAACCAGCAATTAAGAGTGCGAAAACAACCCTCCCACATGAAAGAAGATGACAAAACCGGAGCATTCGACACTCTATTGGTAACTGAAGACTGAACACTAAATTCTAATACTCTATAAGCCTATAACCCAACTCCCAAATTAAATACATCATTATAATATTGTAGTCTCGCCGTGCCGGACTACTTATTATTTATGCCAGGCTAGCCAAATGACAAGCAATAAGCATTCCGTTAAATCGGTCAGTTAAACTAACAGTGTCATCGCCATCTATTGAACAATTTTTAAACGCAATTGTTAAATCGCAGAACAACACATAGAAAAGAGAAATTGAATAATTATATTTATAGTTTATATTCCATTCATTCATAAACGAAATCAGGAATAATTCAACTTCAAGTACCTATACAAAAATCTTTGAACACCATAATAAAATATTGAAATAATTTAATATTTATCAATTTTGTATGCTTTTAGAACTTAGATCGTTAGATTAATAAACCATTATTATTATGGTAAAAATCATGGCCAAATAAGGTTTTTGACCATGGTAAAAATATTACCTATGTAATATTGTAATTTGTAATATACTATTATACTCAGTGATGTTGCCATCAATTTTTTTGAGAGTATACTAAGCTAAAAAAATATCAGAGTTCTATTTTTATATTTTTAAAATAAGGGAAAGAGAATAACTATCTTAATTAATCATATTATATTAATTACTTACATATCTATATAATATTAACCCTCAATAGACAAGGCCGGTCACCCATGACCAAAACTATTTTTAAAGTACTCCTAACCATAAAATATTATTGATAACCGATTTTTGTCCCTTCATATCCTACCACACACATCTCTACTACTGGCCCCAATAGTTTTCGCCACTATCTTAATTGTCAGTATTCGTTCATCTTCCGTTGAAACTAGTCTGTTCTCGCGTCGGTCACAGGCGACCGAACGCCAAATGAACCAAAATGTTTTCTTCATATTTTTCATTACCACATTAAAAAGTATATAAATTAATTAAAAAAAGATGTTTTTTCAAATATCACCTTAAAAACATTTTCATACAGGTATATATCCATAATACAAGTATTTGGATACAAAAAAGTTGTATTACCAAAGATGCAAAGCACTTCCAGTTAGCAATAAATTATATCAATTGGTTAAATTTTTTAATTGAATACATACAATTGGACCTCAACACAGAAAATGACAATTATCAAATACCAATTTTATTATAATTAATAATAAAATGTTACTTTGAAATTTATAAAATTATCATTACTTTTTAAAATATCTAATAATTGTAAAGTGCTCAGTATGTGCTAAAAGTATGACAACATTGTTGTTGAATTACATATACAGTTTTTAAGTATAATTTGGTGATTTTGAGTTCCTTATAAAATATTATAAAAATAATCACAAGTGCTCAATTTTATTCAAATAATGATTGTAATGTTAAATAATATAAAAAAATATTTTCTTCTTATTTTCTAAATATTTTATAATTGATTAAACATATTAGTGAATTTGAAGGATCACCATGCATAATATATATATTTTAGATATTATTCTTCAAAACTGATGTACACATTCTTACAAAGTATTAGTATGACAGAAGGTAAACTCTTTCTAATAAATGTTTACATTTTTGCCATATAATTTTTATATTGTACCAGTAATGTCATACCTATATTTATTTATAGAAATGTTATCGCTTGATTCAGGCTTTAAATCCATTCATGTTTTTACTTCCTTTTCTTTTTAATTAATACATTAGAAAACTACATCTTTGCAAAATTGGACATCCCCTATAGATGACTTCCACTAATATTAATAATAAGGTCATGCAATTGAAATCACATTTTTTATAAAACAAATTTTTCTAATTACAGCGAGTGGCCAATCATAAAAATTGATTAAATTCTATATTATAATAAATATCCTTAAATACCAATATTTTGCATTAAAATTAATTGTACCACCAAATAATGATTAATAAATAAACACTCATAAAAAATATAATTAAGTAATATATATTATATTTATCACAGGATCATATTTATCTATGAAATATGATAGAATTAAAACCACAAAAAAATAATTATTAGCAATTTGTATTTCTTTATTATATTATAGATTTCAGACAATTCAAAGTTAAATGTCTTAGGTATTTAATTTTATAGATATTTTATAATTTTAATAATTACATGAGTTGTATTATGGAGTTTTTTAAAAAAAAAATGAAAAAAAAAACCTAAACATTTAAATATATTACATTAAAGAAGTATGTAAACAATGTAAAAAAATTTAGGGCATACCTAGATTTAAATATATTTTCTTTAATGTCCATACTTCTGGAATTCCCATTCCCTATTATCAAGTGGGCATACTTGTCTAGTTTTTAACCAACGCGATATGCAATGAAAATGAAAAGCATGATTACATACACCCCATGCAACTGTGCATTCTTCACTAGTAGCTGATGCTTGATTGGCTTGACATTCAATGCATAAATCCATGATATGATTGCGACAAATAGCACAATTATCAACAACAATGTCCCAAGCCCATAATGCAACAGCATTCCATTTCTTTACTTCAAATCTTTTCTTTTCTCCACGGCTACTGGTACTTGAAGATGGTGCTTCAACATCTTCTTCATCAACTTCCATATTTCTTTATTATTTTTTTTGTAAAAAAAAAAAAAAATTAATATTAATTTAAGAAATCTAATTATAATATATAATAGTAAGCAACAACTAAACTTTTTAAAAAAGTTTTTTATATTAGTTATATATACTTGAAATAATTAGTTTATGATTGTTTTTTATTTATAACTTAAGTTATAATATAGGTAATAAATATATTTTAAATTATTTTGATGACATAATATAGTTATGTGGCGACAATCAATAATGCGCGACGCTATCAAATTATCTATATATTTCGAGAACATTCGAGATTCAATATATTAATCGGGTCCGGGAATTTTCGAGAAGGTTATCGCCTCTATATATACCAGGAGAGCTAGCCGTAAACAACAACAGTCGTTTAGTATCCGACGCTGCGGTCTCACATATACGTCACACTGGTCACGTTATCGTTATTATAACCGCCCTTGACATGTATACCGTTTACAATTTAATAGACTTTAGTATTATTATTATATTTCTTATTTTTCTCTTTTGTATCAACATCAATCACGTCATCATTTTATAATACATTTAAACATATTTATTTAAGTTGTTTTTGTGAGCGTTGTAATTGTATAAATATTCGAATTAATAAATTATTATCAAAAATAATTGTGTGTACTATTCACAAACTACCCACAGTTATATGTACTCTTTGAAAATATATCACAAAAAAAAAATACAATTAAATAAACTAATGAGTAGGATTTGGATTTGAAGGCAAAAGCCTTTCTTTTAATAATTATAATAGAAAAATAAATTTTATACATAAATAAGTTTCATTTAATTTCTAAGATAATGTATTTATTTATTTATTTTTTCCCTTTTTTGGCTTAAGTACTAATGTTTTGTTTTGTTTAATTTTCAGTTGATTTAATAATTTTATACACGTCATATACACAACTTACGTATTTAATAGTTGTAATCTTAATTAAGATAATTATTTATGTATGAAATATGCCCAGATAACTTCAGTGGATGTAGAAAGATTCTTTTCTATGTATAAAAATATTTTGAGCCCAAACCGTCAACGTTTTACTGAAGACAGCTTATCTAAATACATGGTAGTAAATTTTTTTTTAATGCCAACTAATTAGTAAATTTAATTTTGTAGTATATTTTTTAATTGCTTTTTTATATAAATTAAATGCCTTTATTTACATTTTAAATACTTTTTTTATTGATTATATTGCCTTCAAATACGAACCTTACTAATAAGTCTTAAATTTAATATTATATTGTACCTTAAGAGGATACTATACCACATATATTCCAATGTAAAAACATGTTCATGAAAAACAGTAAAAAGTATAGGTACTTTAAAGTAATTTTAGAGATAAAATACTCATATAAAAGATAGAGGACAATATTTCTGAGGGAACCTCATATGCACTTATCAAAAAATGTATCTAACAAATAGTTACAGAGATTTAAAAATTATTAAATAATCCTCTTAACCTTACTATATATAACGTTTGCTTCCCCATTTAAGTAGTGGTGGGCATAATTGAGATGTCTCGATTGTTTTCATAATCGAAATACCTAATTCAATTATGTTAAAAATAATCAAATAATTTTGATGAATAAAATAATCGAGTAATCAAGTAAGTTTTGAGTAAAGTAATCAAATTTTGAAATGTTTTGATTATCTGGTAACTGACTTCGTATATTTTAATTAGAAAATGGTATACATATAGAGTGAGACATTACAATTTTCAATGTACCTAGTACATATTTATGATTATATGTATTTATTACCTATCTATTTCAGTCTTGAACTGGCTAAACTACAGTTCTGATTCTCTCGCTGGTTGTAAACTTATGAAAGATCAATAAGATAGGAAATATGCAGTATTTTAGACAAACGGAATCATTTAAAATTGAAGTAATAATTATTAAATAAAAACTTGTCTTTTATTTAAAGCAAATTAATATATTATGGTTATTATCATTCCTAAATTATAGTTTAATTTTTAATTTTTTATAATTAATATTATACCAACAAATAAAAAATGCAAAATGTAACTATTATTTACTATAAGTTTATTTATATGTCGAGTAATTTTTCGATTCTCTCGATAAATAATAATAGATTATTCTAATCATACGAAAAAACGATTTTAATTTCGAGATTCTTTCGATTACTAATTATTCAATTATGCCCATCGCGACATCGCTACATTTAAGAACCTATTGTATACACATGGAAATAATTAAATCAAGTAATATACCAACATAGTAAGAGGTAAAATACTGCATTTGTATTTCGTATATATTCGGTGTAAGTTATCAAAGAAAACCAAATCTAACTATTTATTTTGAAATAACACAATAAGAAAATAATACATACTTATTAACGATTCCTGTATATTTCAATTTTTACGTACCTTTACGCGATATTGTATGGCCAAAATACAATTATTTCGCTTTTTTGTCAATAACTAATGCAGCAACTTATAGTAAAACAAAGAAAAGAAAAAGTAATAGCTTAATAAATTTATAAAAAATGTTTTCTTTATGAAAAACTGAAGTTAGTCTATCTAACCTAAAAAATTATGATGAAAAAACATTTTTCCATGATTTTATCATAGAACCACGGTTTAAGACTTAGATAATACATCCACTTTCCTTATCACTAAGCACTACGATTTTTGTTGTTGTTTTAATATTGTTATCTTTGTTTAAAAGGTTTTTAAATTTTGAAAACTGGTTACATTGATGTTTAATTATTTTTTCCTATTTGAAATTTTTATTAATTTATTACTATTTTTTTTATTCAATTAAATGTAGACGAACAGTACAATTAAATTTTATAATATATTAAAAGATGTTTTCATTACTATTAAATGAATATAATATTATAATTGGAATATTTATTATGCTCATTTTGTGGCTATTTCTTTTCAAACGAATTACTGGGTATTTCGAGGTTCGTGCATTTTATAATTATTTAAACAATAGCACCATACTATTAAATATATTTTAAGAATTAAATAAAAATTATTCTAATAATACAATTATTAATTTCAGAAAATGATTTCAATATTTGCATCACACAAACCAACATCAGATGTAAATTCTTTATTAAAGTCATTGACTAATGGACTTTTTTGTTTCATCAGTGTTCCAATATGCTTTTCTACATTCAAATCATCTACTTCTGATTCATCTTTATTGTACAGTCTCCTAGATTCTTTTCAGCAAATGATGGATCGTTGTGCAACTTCAGAAATTGCAGATTCATCTAGAAATTTTAAATTTATTATACTTTATTCGTGTTTATTACATAACGTGTACACATCATTTACAAATATTTTAGATGACCAACCTATATTAAGCACAATAAAAAAAGGAGCTGTATTATGTTTTTTCGCTTCAACTTATTGTTTTGGGTAATTAAAATTATTTTATCATTTGATTTTAACCTAATTATACTATGATATATAATATTAATTTTTGGATCTTAATTATAGTGACCTAGTATTGTAATATTTAAATTTGTATAGTTGTACGGAAGCAGGTTTTGTATTTCTTGGGTTATCAAATCTATCACTTGGAACATTAGAAGCTGCCAGACTTTTAAAAGTTTGCCATAATAGAACAAACAGTATAATTATAAAAATATTATGCTTATTACAATTTATTGTACACTGTATCATTTGGTAAATATAATCAAATATTATAGTACATATATATATGCAAATATGTATATAATATGTATTATAGCATAATTCTAGTTTAGCTACCCCTTAGATTTTGCTAATTTTTTTTCAAAACTTGTATTTCACTATTTTAGTAATAATGGTATAAACGGAAATTTGTATTTTTTGAGTTATCATTTTAATTTGACGTTTATGCGGTTTTATTTTAAATGGTTTATT
This sequence comes from Tetraneura akinire, assembly GCA_021307375.1. NCBI lineage: Eukaryota > Metazoa > Arthropoda > Insecta > Hemiptera > Aphididae > Tetraneura > Tetraneura akinire. The sequence continues at coordinate 2,104,713 of JAIUCT010000022.1, read as the reverse complement.
TCGTGTTGCAAGGAGGTTAAGGAGCAAGACCGTACTTAAAAAAACAATTTCAGGGGAGGTTTTTTTAAAAATGAAAATTCTTAATTTTTATGTAAATATACTGCCCAAGTATAAATGATGAATAAATAATAATTAAACTAATATTTTACAGTTATCAATTATTCTAACATCATAATAATATTCATATTAATATATATATATAAAGTGTTCACATATATTTTAATAATACTGATTTTATTTCAAATGTTTTATTATTTAAGTAGAAATATAAAAATTTCAGGAAGGGTTTAAACTCCTAAAATCCCCCTCAGATATGACTTTGTAAGTTTATTGATTAGGTATAATAAAAAATTCATTATATAAAAATATTAGTTATTTTCTATTACCTAACCAATGTGGTTTTTCATAACAAATGTAGGAATATTTTCAATTTTTGGAACGAAGCAATGGTGCTAAAAAACAGAGCTCCGGGTGTACTACATAAAGAACTTGCTTATTTTTAAATATTAAATAATCCTTATTAATGTTCATTTTAAATTATATGAAAATATTAAAAAAATTTGAAAAAAGTTAATAGTTAATAGAAAAGTTATATCGGATTTCAAAATATGTGTTACGGTATGTGACATGCTATATCATTAAGCTAAAACTACAATATATTATACATTAAAAAATGATAACTTGTAAACTATAAATTTTCATTTGCACTATGTTTACTAAAACAATAAAAACATGATTCATAAAATAAATAAATAATTAAAATCTGAGGTGTAGCTAAATTAGAACTGTTCCATACATATATATTATATTAATTAATTATTTTTTTTTTTTTTTTGAAACAGGATATCTATTTATTTATTTTTTGTACCATTTATTGTGCTTTCATCAATCGAAGTGCTATCAATAAATAATGATAATCAACTTCCACTTGCAACTATGTTATTAAGTCTACTAGTATTTTATTTTATTGAGTTAAGAGACAGTGTATGTATTATATTATTATGATTAAAGATCGGATTTAATTGCATTGAAAACACATAAAAATTGCATAATAAATTGCACTATAAAAATTCAAAAGTTATATGAAAAAATTAGATAAATGTTACTTTTTTTAATTATTAAAATTGAGATAATTGGATACATTTCCAAATTATATTCATTAAAATTAAATCTTCTATTACTTAAAATATGTTTGTACAAAGGAAAACTATGTTTTATGTCCACACTAGTTATTGGTGCATATTTAAAACAATTCGATAAGGTAGGCGTTATATCTAAATTTACATCTTTTTTATCCGACATAACTTCATAATAAGATTTAATAGTTTTATACTCTTCATTTTTGTTTCAATTGTGTACATAAGTTTATCTTTAATTTTTTTTCCATCCGGATCAAGAATATTTTTTTTAAATATCTTCAATTTCTCTAAACATTCATACTTTCAAGTAGTTTACTATTTGATTTTATACATTAAATTTAGCCGAGTTAAATATTTTATTCGTTTAAACACAAAAAATTGTAAAAAAAAAAAAAAAAATGCGTTATAAAATTAAATAGGTATAACATAAAGTATAAATCGGCCATATATTTGATCAGATTTGGTTTATCTTAACTGCAAAAAAAGTTTCAATATCAATTAAATCCGGTCTTTAATTATGATTGATATTTCTATTTATTTATTGAAATTATTTCAAAAGATTTGTATTAAATATAAATCGATTTTTATATTTTTTCCACAGCCTTTAAATATGTCAACAGTCAATGGAAATGGTATATTTAGATTATTTGAATCACCTAATAAAGCGTAAGAATTACAATTTCTTGATTGCTATCATTATATTAATTATTATTTTTAAATTATATTTTTAGACTTTCAGATAATATCAATAATTCAGGAAAAAAGTCAAATGAAAACTTATTAATGCTCTATCAAACTACTAAATGTAATTATTTATGTAATATTACTTATTATTAAATAATATACTTAAATTTGAAAGACATATTACACTATTTGAAATATAAAATTTCGCTTTGCTCAAAATCTAAATCTCAAAATCATATTATATTGAAATATATGGCAAAATGATATATTTAATATCATAATCAAATTATTTATTAATGAAATTATAATACAATTATTTGATAGAATATTGTAGAATTTATATTTATATCATTTATAGTTTATACAATTATGTTATTATATATTGATTTATATTTGCATGTGTGTCCAATATTGTAAATGTAAAAAAGACATACTTAGCAATTCAAAATGTCATAATAGTTTTCTTTGTACAAATAGAAATGTTTAAAATAATACCATTATATGCCTAGTATTTTATAAAAAAACTAATAAATAATTAATAATGTAAATACTAATCATGTATTGTTTCAAACTTATAAATAATTTGTTTTTTAAGTATTATCCTTAGATAATTTGATAATGAATATTTCACTTTACTATAAATCTTAAAATAATGTAATGTATCCTAATATCTAATAAATTATTATAATGGCAATTCTTATTTTTTTTAATGATTCACAATGTCTGGGCAGGACTACTTTGCCCGTAAGCCATTACATACATACATAAACAAGTTGCAAAAATCAAATTTTTAAAAATATGTAATGGATTAAAAGTTATTAACACGGATAAATCTCGTGGGACACTCAGTGTATAATATAATATTTTATTTGCGTTTTAACATATGTTTATTATTTTAAAATTAAATTATTGTAGTACAATATTCAATTAATGTAATGTATTATATCAATATAATAAAATATGTTCAGTATTATATTTTGACTAAATTTCTTATAATTTAACATTGTAACAATGAAAAGTTATTTACCTTTAATGCTATAAATTGAATGAATATTGATTATTAAAGTATTTTATTTTATTACTTTACAATAGGTGCAATGGCAGTAAAAAAAAGATTAAAAAAGATTCGATACGATAAACAATCTACTAAATTACTGTCTCCTTCCGAAATTAAATCTGAGCCAATTGAAATCATAGATGATTAAGAATACTAAGTATTTATTTATAAATTTATATGTATTTTTTGTATGCAATTTGTTTTATAATTTAATTCTATTATAATTTTTGTGTTTATGTAAATTATATTGTTAATGAATTTGGCATGTTATAAATTGCATTTTATTTTAATTTTATGTTAAAATACTATAATTTTGATATTCATCTTAAAATGCTGTTTATTTCAACATTTGAACATTTATATTAATAAATAATACTAATTAACTATATATTATGTATTTTAGTCTTATAAAATTTATAATATAATTTTAAGATGTAAATTAAAAGTTATATATATAAAAAGAAACTATGAATTCCACTACAAAAGAAATTTTTATTTATAACCTATTGCATTATAGTTTTTTAGCATAAAATATAACAATTTTAATTTTTTTGTTATTATTATAAGTAGGTAGGTACCTATTTTGTATTTATATAATAAAGTCATTAGATTAAATAAAGTTTAATTAAAAACAAAAAATAAATTTATAAAAATAATTGACTTTGTTGTCCAATTAAATTATTCCTTTTTATAATTTTATATAATATATATATATATATATATATATATTTTTTTTCGAGAAAAAAATTGAGATACCTGTACAAAATTTTCTCTGCATCTAGAGCTAGACCATAGTATTAAAAAAATATACTATATAATATACACATTGATATAGGATTGTCATTTATCCCGTTTTGCCAGGACACTACTAGTTTTCAATACAGAGTTATGGTTTCCCAATATTTTGTAAATCGCAATTGGAACATGAAAAAATACTGGTTTCTTAACGTATACGGTCAATTTTGAGCACGAACTAAGATATATCTTAGTTCGTGATTTTGAGAAATTCTAAAAATGACCTAAATACAGTAGGTACCTAGCAAGAACTTTCCTACCGGAAACATATACTATTCGTGGAAATCGGACCATTATTTTGGGTTGTAAAAGTGTCTTCAGTCATCAAAACCAAAAATATCAATTTTAAACAGCTATAAAAAAATTGAGACTATGGATTTTTCTAAAATATTTTGATATGATGACTAGATATAAAAAAAAATGACGGTCACCCATCCGCTGTCGATGCCTAGCTACGGTGCTTAACATCTAGGTGGCTGGTAGCTTTCGGGAATACCTATTACGCCGACTACACCACGCGTCTCCCGTAGAGCCATAGTTTTTTATAGCCGTTTTTTCGTCATTTCTTTCATAATATTTTCGTTTAAACTAAAAATATCAACTTTAAACGCTATAAAAAATAATTGAGACTTGGGATTTTTCTAATATTTTGAATTAATGTTAAGTAATATATGAATATACTTCAGTAAAATTTTCAGATCTTAATGCCAAAAATTGCCAATTTTATCAAACATTGTACAAAAAATATAATAATACAATATACAAAAAAACGAGAATTTTACGATATATTCAAAGTCCTATATTTTGTGAAAAATTAACCAAACGGTTCCAAAATTTTATAACATATATACGGGTATCTATGTGAACACCCAATAAAATTTTCAAGTCTCTAACTTCAAAATTGCCCGAGTTATCGTGAAGTATTGAAATTGAATTCGTCAAAATTTCAGTTTTCGTGATTTTTTCGTCGTTTTTTCTACCGTTTAGGGTCAATTTTGAAAAATTCGAAAAACACCAAAAAACCTAAATAAAGTACCAACTACATCCATTTTTCTACCGGAAACATACCTATGATATTCGTGACAATCTGAGCATTATTTCGGGTAGTAAAAGTGTCTTCACACTTAATAAAAAAAAAAAAGACACACATCATTGTATAACCATTAACCAATACATTATTTGCTTCACTCAAAATCTAAAATTTAAAATTATGTGTGAATTTTTTTTAAGGAATTATTAAATATTTTAATTGACCAATTTATAAAGAGATAAATTTTTTTTTCGCTTTGCTCAGAAAGTCAGAATCCAAAATATTAATATTCAATTCTTATTATAATATTAGTGTTTACTGTTTAGGTTTATCGTTTATGTACTTTTCCCAAATTCCCAATATTATCCCATTCATAAAATTGAAAATCCTGTATGATTTTTATCGCCAATCAGCATTTAGCACGATTATAGATAAGAATTACTTCTGTAGTAGTTTATGATTATAGTTAATCCGATTAATTTATAACTGAATCTGTGATTATTATGAATGATACCTGTTTGAAATTGTTACGGTTTAAATTTTAATATTTGTTATATATAAAATGTAATACCTATATTACTATCTTTAAAAACAATATTAATTATATATATATATTTTTTTTTTATTACTACTATTAATCACCTTAATTTATTTATTTTAATTTTTATGTTTTTAGTATTTTGTTATGTGCCTAATTATTATTCTTTTTTTATTGGTAATTTCAAATTTAAAGCAATAATTATTATTTTTAAATAATTGTTTTATTCCACAATCACCAAACAATATGAAAAGAGCTCGTGGTAGTGCTAAAAAGGTATTATAAAAATGCAATTAAAATCTTTTTATTATTAAATATCTATATTAATGTTTAGGATGAGACCACAAATAGTTGTAAACAAATGAAAATTACCTCTTTATTTACACGCATGGCTCATGGCTCATCTTTAGTAAACTCAGAAAATAATGATCACAGAACAACCAATTCACAATTATTTACGAGTCCAGTATCAAGCCCAGATATTGTACCTCCATCTCCAGTGTTGAAGAAAAAAAAAGCAAATAAAGCAAAACGAAGTTTAAGTAAAGTGTTGGTTGACGTTTTTGATAAAAATGCATCCAAAGACAAATCTACTAGTCTTCAAACAACTTGTGATCCAATTTGTCCACAAAAAACAAGTGTAGAGTTAAATTTAACCACAGATTGCACATCAAACCGTAAGGAAGACGATTATATTGATATTGATAGTCAATCAACAATTGGCACAGAATCTTTGACAAGTACAATAATTTGTGATGAAACTGACTATTGTTCAGACTTATATTTTGATGATTGGAATGATTGCAGTACTTCAGTATTTAAGTATTATTATATTTTAAAATTATATTATTAAACTATGTTATTCTATACAAATTTTAAAAATATTTTAGAGATATTGATTTAACCAAGCCTCACCGATGTACTGTAAAACTTATAGGAAAAGAGTATGGACAAATTTATTTAACTTTAAATTCGTGCAAGTACAACAACGAACAGAGCGTGTGTCATCTAAGTGGTATTTGGTAAATGTTTTATCTTTTATTTCTAATTAATTTACATGCAATGTTTAATATGTGATAATATGTGTGTTTAGGCTTCATAGTATATTTGAAGTAGGAGATATTGTGACTGTAATGGCAGAAAAATTCAATGAACTTTGGTCAGTTAATAACGATCATGGGTTTGTTGCCAGACATTCAGATTTTTTAGTTTCTGGTACAACAATTGTTGGATCGTTATTTTGTTCGAGGCGTTCAATTATTGCTGATATTTATAAAGGTCTTGATTGTTCACAGCCTATCATGGTTATTGGAACACTTTTGCATCAATTACTACAGACAGTATATTAAACTATATATATTTAAATTATTATACACCTTGATAAATATACTATTCCTAATTCCTTCAGGTATTAAAAAGAAGACAATTTAGTTATGATGATATTAAAGCTGTAGTGGATGAAATGATAAACAGTCCATCTTTTGTCTATATTCTATACGAGTCGGATATGGATATACAAACAACTAAACAAGAATTGATGGATTTCATACCAAAAATCCAAAGTTTCATCTCAACTTATATGATTGATTATGAAACGTAAGTTTCAAATTTATATTTCTTTAGCATTATGAATATAAATAATAAATCGTATTTTGTAAAATATATTTGTTAAAACTATTAAAAGATACAAATTCATGTTATGAACATTATTTGTTTTATATATATATATATATATATATATATATTTCATTAATTTGAATATAAACACTATTTTTATTTAAGTATATTATGAATGTTTTATAATTACATCTTATATTATATTTAAATAATATTTGAACTAAATTACTTATTTTTTTTTTTTTTTTTTTAATTAAATAAGTAAAATCATTTGTGTAAAATATTTATGAAAAAAAAAATGGTTTGTGTTTTTTTTTTAGAGAGAAAGATAAAAAGACTTGGAATGGTAAAATAATATCAATTCAAGATATAGAGGAAAATTTATGGGTTCCTGAATTTGGTATTAAAGGTAAAGTAGATATAACAGTACAAACAGTATTTGAAGGTAAATCTCAAATTATGCCTATTGAATTGAAAACTGGCCGAGCATCTGGAAGTGCAGAACATCGTGGTCAAGTAATATTATATATAATAATGATGGCAGAACTAGGAATGAATGTAGATTCTGGTTTGTTATTGTATCTCAGGTAAACTTATTAAAATATGTATTACTATAGGTACTGATAATAACAGATTTTATGGTTTTAGAGAGAATATATTGTCCCAAGTAAAAGTTGGACATAAAGAAAAACGAGATTTAATAATGCTACGCAATCAACTGGTTCACTATTTAACTGAAAATAAAAAAGTTTCTAATTCCATTGATAACTATGTACCAATATTACCTGAACCTATAAATCATCATAATGCTTGCTCAAAGTGTCCATATTTAATTATGTGTAGTGTAGTTTTAAGGTAAAATTATCATTTATATTTTATTTAATAAAATTTTAATTTTAACATTTATACAAATACAATCATAGTAAAAAGGGTTTTGAAGAGTTAGATCATTGCAATCCATTAAGGACTTTAGGCCCTCGAGCTATAAATCATTTAAAATCTGAACACATTGATTATGTAATGCAATGGACTGCTTTTTTACAATTAGAAAATTCTGTTGAAAATATAGATAATACTATAAATGCTAAAACTAGTGATATATGGACATTACCAATCAGTGAACGGTTAGTTATATTATATTAAACATAAAATACATTTTTGATGTATTACATATTTTTAGGGAGAAACGTGGACAATGTATTGCTTCATTAAAAATTACAAAACCTGTAATAGAACAAGGAAATCGATATTATTTACACACCATGGAAAAATCAGATAAATATACTCAAAAAGATTTTAAACTTACTGATTTTTCTATTAATAATTATTCAATAATCAGTACAAATAATCGTTATGCAATTGCTACTGGCTTTGTTTCAGCTTTATCAGAAACATCAATTGAGCTTTTATTAGATAGGTAAAAATAAATATACCGGTGTAATAATTTAAATATTGAATTTTTTTTTTATTAATATTTATTTTTTAGGGATTTATCTAAACTTAAACCATCATTGTATCATTTGGATAAATATGACTCACAGTCAGTAATTTCATTTAATTTTTCTAGCATAGCACTTTTACTAAAACCTAGTGAAAATTCAGCCCAATTAAGGCGATTTATTATTGATAAAAAAATCCCTTCATTTTTATCTTCTGTTAATCATTTAGATAGTTTTATTGAGAGTACTGGATTGATTTTAAGTTTAAATTCATCACAAAGATCAGCTATTGTTAAGGCTTTATCTGCAGATAACTACGCACTTATTAAAGGTATGCCTGGAACTGGTAAAACATCAACTGTGGCTACTCTTATTCAACTTCTTGTACTGATGGGTCGGTCAGTATTGGTAACTTCTCATACCCATTCGGCTGTTGATAATTTATTATTATTGTTACATAAAAATGGAATGGATTTTTTGAGATTAGGTTCTAAGTCACGTGTTCATCCTGATTTATGGGAAAAATGTGATGAAGTAATTTCTGAGAACTGTGACACAACTGAAAAATTAACAAAATTATATAATCAAGCGGTATGTAATAATTTATAAAATTAACTTTTTACATTTTGTATGTAATAATAAATGGTTTATAATAGAATGTTGTTGGGGTAACTTGTCTTGGTTGTGGCCATGCTTTGCTTCAAAAACGAAGTTTTGATGTATGCATTGTAGATGAAGCAACTCAAGTAGTACAGTCATCTATTATTGCGGCCCTCTATTCTTCTAAGATTTTTATTTTGATTGGTGATCCACAACAACTACCTCCTCTGATTAAGAATAAAAAAGCAAAGTAATATTAAATATTTATGTTTTTTTTTTTTTTTTTTATATAAGTTGTTGTAATATTGTAATTTGTTTTAGAGAATTAGGCATGGATGTCAGTATGTTTGAAAGATTAGATAGACCGTCAGTTACTGCTGTTCTTCATGAACAATATCGAATGAATGGTTCTATTGCTGAACTTGCCAACAAATATACTTATAATGGAAGTTTACAATGTGCTAACGATGTGGTCAAATATGCAACACTAAAACTTAAAGAAACAATTAATGTAATATTAAAATGTCTAAAATTGGATTTAGCCAAAACGAATAATATATAATACATTTTTATAATATTTTAATTATAGGTCAATGATGAGTGGTTAAAATATGTAATATCGTCAGATCTAGATAAATCAGTTTTACTTTTAGATACAGGAACTGTGGAAAGTAGTTCAATAGAAACTAATATGATAGAAATTAAAATTATCAAACAAATAATTTTACTTTTAATTCAAGTAAATTCACAATCAAATTACTTTTATTTTTTATTTTCATAAAATTTGTTTATAGGGTGGAATTATAGGTCATTCTATTGGTGTCATTGCTCCTTATAGAGCTCAAGTAGCACTTTTAAAAAATGAATTTTCTCATATGCATCCAGAAATTGAAGTAAATACAGTTGATCAGTATCAAGGACGGGACAAAGAAGTTATAATATACTCTTGTACTAGAAATACTATTGCTAAAGTAACTAATTAATTAATTTTATTATTATAGATGTTTCAATGTTTATCTTATATAATTTTAAATATGTAATGTTTTAAGGATATAGGCATATTAAGTGACAAGAAAAGAATAACTGTGGCTATAACTAGAGCAAAACACAAGTTAATAATAATTGGTGATGTAACTACAATGAGAAATTATGAAACATTCAATAGTTTGTTTAACCACATTACCAATATTATAAAATTACCTCAAATCTGAAATTTAAAATAAATTGATGTACCTTAAATTTTTAATTATTTATTTTAATTTTATTATATTAACTGATAACCTTACGTGTACATTAAACTGTGATGTAATTTATTGAAAAGTTTATAAAAGTATGTCTTAAAATATGTTATTGGTTTTTCAGGACAATTAATGTTAATATTCTAAAAACATATAATGTTAAATAAAATATTAAAATAAACTCTTTATCATAATTTTTAAATTTTAATAAATGAGATAGTATTGTTTTTCATTAATATTATAATTTTTATAATAATTTATAGAAATTAAAAAAAATTATGACACTACATTCTGTTGACTGTGCAGTGTGCACAAATAACTGAAATTTACCAGAAACCTGCAGATCACGTGAAATATAGATGTTATAGATTAGAGAAGGTATAATCAGTATTGGCCTACATGCGTAAATGTTTATTAATCAAATTAATCATTGATTATAAACATGTGGATTACTGTATACGTGAAATTACCAATACGTAACATAAGACGTGAGACGTAACGCCCTTGTGAACCCTGATTTCACATACCAAACTCATTTTCCCTGAAATTGATTGAAGGTGCATTTAAAATTACAATTTTTTTTTTTTTTTTTTTTTTTTTTTTTTATGGTGTATATAACATCAAAACAACACATCATATTTTTGTGTGCGCAAGTTTAAGGTTGATTTGAGTAGCGGACACGATTGATTATTAATAATATTATATTATTATATTGGTTGATAATTTGCACTTTGCCCACCATTGACTGACAAAGAAAATTCACGTGATGATCCTATGATAGTTGTGAATAAGACGAAAATAGCTGAATGAGCATATTGCATACACAATAGCTAATATCGATATAAGTATTATTATTCATTATATATGTACGTAAAGTTCTTGATCTTGAAGTTAACTAAAAACTATTGATAATGTATACCTACCATATACCTAACCATATATATAATATATACCTACCAAATATACCTACTGAATTTGGCAAATAAAAAAAAAAAAAGTAATCTCGTAATTTCTAAATTATAAGCTACCTACGTCTATTTGTAATTAACCAAATATGAAATAATATAGGGTAACTGGGTATAAATAACCTTTCAAAAATGTTGTTTATCTAATGTTGATCAAAACAAATTTTATTTTTTGCCAGAGGGAAACTTTCTAATTTTACGATACGATATCTTCTAAGGAGTAAACAGTGGTTTTTAGGTTGAAATGCAACTATTAAAAAATATACTCGTAATATTTAAAATTTTAAATAATAAAATTTATAAACGATTATAAGTATAATATGATGTTTTGCATTAAGTGTACCTATGCAATGTATAGTAATCTGCCATAATGATATAGGTACTGTTAAAATTAGAATTAATAATATATTATACATTTATACGTTATACGTAGGTAGTAAGAATATTATTTATTTTAAGAATTAACATACATATTACATTGCCACATTAGCACACAAATTACCATCAATAAAATAAATTAACTATCAAATTACTTGCTCGATACAAAAAAAAAAAAAAAAATACCTAATATAGTAAAATTGTTATAATATAAGATATAACTATATATTTTTATACCCACACGATTACACCGTGAATCCCAATATTTATAGATATAGTTATACGTTAATAACCTATAATTATTTATACTTTATGAATTGTATATTAATTTAAGAAAAAAACATGAAACTAAAAAAAAAAATTGTTATGTTTGGATTTTCTTGGAGAAGGGAGATTAAGAGATTAAGCGTTTACTTCATTTTCACTAAACCATTAATATAATAATTATACATAGGTATATTATATTATGTATTCAAATTAAGCAATATTTAACTGGGTAATTTGTATAAAAATAATTTTGATAAAGTTACAATGAAAATTGAAATTTAGTACATATCATTATTTCATATAAGTATTTATTATTGTTAAAAGAGCCAATAAACACAAGTTACCTACTAAAATAATTAGGTAGGTACTAGGTAGGTACCTACTTTAAGAAATTTATTTATAACCAAGAATATAATAATTGCAATACCTATAGGCTATAACCTATTATAGCTATAGGTTAAGTATCTAATTGTTAAAAATTTAGACGTTCCTATTATTTCGTCGAACAAAAATGATTATAATTTTACTTCGATAATTAAGAAATTTTAATTTAGATAGTTATACCTATATAAATATAATGGTGTCTATGTATACCTAATTTAAATAAGTACCTATAGCTCCTAGAAAAAATTCACCTAATGGTTCTTTTTTTTTTTTTTTTATCTTTATTATGATATAAATATAGACTAATATAAAATAATTAGACGTTAATTTTTTATTTAATGTAGGTAACCAGTAACTACTTATTATCATTAATAAATTGAACTACCTACAATCTACGAGTACATTATACCTAATATTATGGTATAGCCTGTAGGTACTTAGGTAGGTACCTACTATAATATATTTTAATTATCTCCCAGTTGCAGGCGGCAATTATTTTATCGCTATAGTTGACTGCTGTTTATTATACTTATATATATATATATTATATATACTTAATATAGTTCTGTTTTATTATTATATATAGGTACAATTTATTAAATTTCTATTTTTTAAACGAATTCTAGAAATATCTAGGTACTATTCAGATAAGTTTAGTAATATATTATATATATAATATTAGTGAATATATATATAAATAGATTGATACCTGGTATAAAAATATCATCTAAGATTGTAAGACGTAAACAGTACCACCTACCTAGGTAAATCTAATTGTACAACGATTTACTCAAATTATATTTTTATATTAAATATTAATATATTATGGTACAATCTTACGTAATCATACCTATCTCCTCAACTTAATTTATATGTATAAATATATATTAAAATTAAACTCTATAAATTATATTTTAGAAAAATAAAAAATACGACAGTATTTATTTACATCAATTTTAAAACCTATACGGCTATATTAACTAAAATTTATATCAATAATAAGATTTTATAGGTAGGTATCTATAACTTTGTTCATTGATCATTACATTTTATTTTATACTTATATTTTCGATGTTTTCGTGATTGCAGTCACGTGAATAGAATAGAAATATAGAAACGTTTCTGCACTTTTGCAGTGTATAATTAATATCAATAATCAATATTACAAATTTACAATTGGATAAGTATTATATAGGTATATTATTTTAATTTGGAAATAATTGGAAATTTGAAAGTAAAAACAATCATTTTAATTTTTGACTCTGTTGATATTATCGTATTTTATATTATTTTATGACTATTATTTATACATTATAATAGTATTACATAATATTATGTTATTTGGTTATCGCGATGATGGATTTAAAGTGGATCCTCCATTGGCGAATTTCTAATATTATATTAATTATATTTAACTATTATTTTATGTCTACAAATCAAATTAATTTAATATTTTGAATTTATATTAAAAATTTAAAATTTGAAATTATATTTAATTTAACAAAAATGTTAAGTAATAGAGGACTGCTCTCTGTTTGACGTTAAAACAATGAATACATTTAAAATTATATATCTATCATTCCATTCTACCAATTACTGACCACGAATTAATGTATCTATCTATGCATTAGAACTATGAACTGACTATAATTATCTGTAATAATATAATAGTGGCATTTGGTTATTTTTATAGGTAACGAGTATAATGTCTAATAGAAACGACTTCATTGTTCATTGTTCAAATCAACCTTAATATTTAATTTTAACATACCTTAAATTGTTTTCGTATATATTGTTATGACTTGTGGAATTGTAGAATAATATTAACATTATAATATTTATAATTATGTCGTATGCGATCTATTGCTGTATGCCTACATTGTGATACAAATACGAGTATATAACAACAACTATACTAATACAAATAATTATTTTAGTATCGTAATTTGAGTAATATTCTTCGATTTTAAATTTAAAGGTTAAACTTATCGTTTTTAGATTATTTCAATACTTTATACTATATTATAGTGTTTTTTATTAATTTGTACTTTCGTAGTCATATTAGCTAGTTGATTAAGGACTAAAAAGTATTATTTAATTATTCAGTCCAAGGAAAATGTTATATACTTTATAATATACAGTCATTTTATAAAGAAAAATAAATATCGATTGGTGAAGAAAAATTACCTCGGATAATAAATTGCGAGAATGACTAAAATTTTTAAAAGTGTGTTTAATTTTTTTTTTTAATACCTGTTTTTACAATTTTGCCAAGCATTGAAATCTGAACCCGGTAGTCTGTAAACATATTGCGAATTGCGATAAACCGTAAACGATATGAATTCCAATATTAGTATAATTAGGTACTAGGTAGGTATACTATTTATACCTAGTTTATATAATAATTATTAAGTCATATAGATAATTATAAGCAGGTATCTATCTACATAGAAATTTGTGATTATTTACACTATTATAATTAGGTATATAATTATATTATAATAATTACTATTAGATAATAATGAATAATTATGTAATAATTATTATACTTACAAATAGGATAATGTGATTTTAATAATATTATAAAATGACAAAAATATATTTTATTTTTCAGTATTTAATATTTCCTGTTTAAAATATTTCAAAATTTCCATTAAGTTACAAATACGAATAATATTATATATAACTAGGTACCAAAATTATGAATAAGAGAATAGGTATAGGAATTTTAAAATATAAAACATAATACCTAATATAAATATTAAATACAAATTTATTATAATATGTAGTATATAATATATAAATAGAGTTACCTATGTAATTTAGTATTTGCATGTAAAACAAACTTGTAAACTTGTAGGTACCTACTTATAATTCGAAATAGTAATAAATTCAGGGCCGTACCTAGAGAAAAATTTCGGGGGGGGGTTTGAAAAAAAAATAGTTTGATTGTTAATTAATAATATATTAATTATATTAATTATAATATTAAAAAATAGTTAATTGAATAAATAAAAACATTTCGGGGGGGGGGGGGGTCCCACCCCCAAACCCCCCCCCCCAGGTACGGCCTTGAATAAATTAAAAAGCATTATTATATAAATATTTATACATTTTTCAAAGTTTGAGTAGCTCGTTTGCTATATTCTAACTTGTTCATTAGATATTCGTCGTTATATATTGTACATCATTTATGACATAAGTACCTATAAATTCCTAAAATCTAAATGCCCATAATCGACAGAACTTGAGTTACTTTAACTTTGACGAATTTATTATTTAATATTATAGAATAACATAAGAATTATTCAACTTAGACATTTGAAAATGCTCTTACTGAGTGTACATTATATACGACATAAAATTTTGGAACTCTTTTCAGAATTTAAAGTTCTATATTTTGAAGAAAAATTAACATAACGGTTCTAAAATTTTATCACGTAAAATGTATATATAGTACGTATGTCAATACCTAATAAAAATTTCAAGACTTTAATTTTAATATTGTCTAAGTTATTGTGAAATATTGAAATAAATTCTGAAAAATTTCAGATTCTGTGAAAAATACCGTATTTACGTCATTTTTTTTTTTTTGTAGTTTTTTCTACGGTGTAAGTTCAATTTAGAGAAATTCTAAAAAATGACCTAAATAAAATTCGACTTTATCCACTTTTCTACCGTAAACATATGATATTCGTGTAAATCGAAGCATTATTTCTGGTCGGAAAAGTGTCTACACCTCTACACGCATAAAAAAAAAAAATGATACACATTATTGTAAATAATTGTAAAACCAATACATTTTCGCTTCGTTCAGAATCTAACATTATATTTATAGTTATCTGTTAACTGTTGATAAAATATTAAATAATATATTATAACAATTACACTATTAAAGCCAATTTAATAATTAATGTATAAAATTGTATACTTGTATAGTTGTATATACTGTAATATTATATATACAGGTAACCCTGGCTCTTTTATATCAAGTCTAGAATATGATTTTTAGACCAATTAAAAAAAATAATTAGAAAATAATAACATATTGTAAAATATAATTATTAGGTATTTGAAAATTATTATATTAACATTTAACAATATGAATTAAAGTATAATACGTATAAAATATATTATATAATATACTCTATTGGTATTTATTAAATTATCTTGTTATTAATTGAAAATTTGGAAATTTAAATAATATTACGAGGTATAATATATATTTTAATAGTTATAAATTGATATGATTACAAATATATGTAAATTATAATACGAAAAATCAAAGAGATATAAGTGTTGTACTTATTATATTTTAATAATATGTCATTATGGCAATATTATATTTTTATCGACAAAATAAATAAAAATATAAAAAAAAAATAACAATATACTCGTAATATGAAAATTCTGAAAAAATAAATTAAAGAAAAAATAAATATAAATATTTTTTTTTTTTTTAAGAGGTAAGATATTAGAATATTTCAAAGATCATAAAAGTCATATATTTAGTATGTAAGCAATCAAATAACGAGTTATTATGTTTGATAATTTCACATTACAATATCACGATAGACATTTAATCGTTATTAATTGTTTTATAAACACGTGCATCGCATGTGAATATAGAATTTATCATCGTGTTTGTTTGTTTGAATCATTTTTATATATTATTTCATATTTTTGTAAATTATTTTTAAATTATGTTTATAGACAACATCAATTTATACACCCATATGTATTTATTATTATTTAACTTTATATATTTATATATTAATTTAAATTTATAATTTATAAACATTATTTTTTACATAAATTTAAAAAAAATTTAATTTTTCAAATTTCCATAAGGTAGGTATAATGTATAAATTTGTTATAAAATGATCCTAATTTTGAATTTTTAAAGTTCTAAGAAAGATGATGGTATGAGAAAATGTTTTTGTTATTTGATAAAATCTTGAAATATTTTAAAATATATACCCCAGAAATTGAATAAATTATCAAAGTAAAATTATTAAATTTTTTTTATTCTCTATAATTCAAGCAGATTTAATATAATATATTGGATGACCTAAATTTGAAAATCACAAAAACATGAAATATGTTATGGTACGAATGATTACAATATGTAACCGTACTCGTACAGAGTATAATATTATATTATAACTAAAACAACGAAATATTATTGAAATCGTTAGTTACTTTAATTATTCCTTCCATCATTCACTTCGTGTTTGCGATACGACGTGAAAACGGCAGTGGCGTAATCAGTGTAACATTGTCGTTTTTGTATAGATTACAGAAATCAGCCAAATAGGGAGAAGGAACCAATTAAAAAATTATAATATTATACATTTATAACTATACTCTATACAAACGTATAATATAATTAATTTAAATTAAAAAAGACCATTTTATATATACGAGTTTTACCACGTTATTCGAGGTATTCTTTTACGTTGCTTCTATTCTTATATATTATGATACACTTCCCCTTTCCATACGTCATGCAGTTACGATAATATCATAATATCCTTCTGTGACGGTTAACAGTTATAACTTATATAATATATAAATATAGTATATACACCTATTACCTATATATATATATATATTGTATTTATGTACGAGTATAACCTATACCTAGGTATATTATTATTGTGTCCGCCGACCGGTGTGTTATGTTTTTAGCATTTGACCGAATGCGTATTTCTCTCTCTCTCTCTCTCACACTCTCTTCCGATTGATTACATAGTGTTCGTGAAAATTAACTTTCGATTAAACAATTTAATAGTATGTGTACTAACTACTAACCTAACCTAGTATTGCACTACCTGTCTGTGTTTTTTTTTTTTTTTTTTTTTTTTATAATCATTATTGATTATCGTCATCATCACGTTTCTAATATAATATAATAAATACAGGTATGCCTTATTCGTAAACGCGACCGGCCAAACTATACTGGTACCGCGGTTTGTATTTTCAGTGTTTCATCCGACGCGCGCGTGCTCGCATCCGGACCACATTTTTGTAAAATCACTACATAACGTCACACGTTCTTTTCGCCATTCCAGCCGCGTGTCAAAACTATATTTAATATAGTAGTTACCTACCATAACGCCGTCTGTTCTTCGGCCGGACGGACATCTCTCGTCGTGCCCGTCGAACGTCGGAATTATCAATACCAAGGTAAGTAATTGAAACATAATATTTTTTTAATTCACCCGGCCACACATATTTATATTTTTCGTCGATATAACATAATATTATTGTATAAATAAATGTATTTTGATAAAAAAAAAAAAAAATTTGATTTTTGAGAGTAATATTTAATTACCAACACTATACATTGGAGCAAAGCGGCAAACAACGTTTATCTAGATTTTGAATAGTACGACATTATAAATATATTATGACTTATTTATTTTCCAATCGAATTATTTGTGTTTAATGATGTGTATTTAATTTTTACGAAATTCATATGTTCTATTTAACTAAATTCAACAAAAATATAACGTAGGTATGTACAAAACGAATCGTCGTGGGTCGCGGATAGGTAAAAATATTTTTTAATACCTATATCTAAAAAATTTCGATTGAGAATTTGGGATATTTTTAGTTCCAAAGATTTACATAATATAATAATATATAGGTTATAAACTAACATAACCTTGTAGGTCGTAGGTAGTCAAAAAGCGTTGAATTTGTGTAGTACCTACATAATCATTTGATTATGATCAACAATAACGTTGAATCTAATAATCATAATAATATTAGAAGTAATGATAAATAATGATAAATAATTTTCAATAAGGTGATTATATGATTTTCCTCATCCTTATAAACATTTCACGTATACTTAAAAGTATTTATAAATTATATAGGTATAAGTAATATTTTTTCCTGAAATGCTGGCATATTGGAATATACACATTACATTATTATAATATGGTGAATAAACAAAATAATAATAAACAAATAATAATTATAATGCTAGTGAATTAACTAATCTTTATACCTAGGACTTAGGTAGGTAGGTATTTTAAAGAAATTATTATGTATTTTAAAATAAAGATCGTAAATAATGCGAATGTCGTAATTTCGTCAGAAAAGATGACTATATGTTTACACAATTACACGTAAAATGGCTATAATGAAACTAATGAAAAAAATAACATAATATAAAAAAATGATTATATTATTATTACTTATTAGTTATATTTAGGTACAATATGTGTTTTTTACAACACCACGTTTTATATAAATTAAAGTGCAAATATCTGTGTGAACATTATATTATTAATATTATATATATTACACTAGGTGGCCATTTCGTACACAACACGCAAATCTCACAAATAAATAATAATAAAATATTATTCAAATATAGAATTTAACGTTGAACTATAAACCATATATTACCTATAGGTAGGTACTTAATAATTTATGTTTATTTTATCTAACCTATTACAATAGTTAATGTATTAGTGTTAACATCTATTTAAGTAATAGAATAATAATAATTATCTTATCTTAGATTTTATTTACTTATTACCTACATAATATAATATATATATATATATATTAACGTAATAAGTACCTAATATGTACTCGTATATAGTAAATTTGCATTTTAATTAATTCTAATAATTATTATTTATGAATAAAATTACCTAATATTATGTATAAACATTAAACATACTGAATTTGCACTTTTATTAGGAAGGCCAATTATTTTGAATTGTATCCCTATTTATTTATTTATTTATTATAGAGTTATTATTAAGTTATTGAGAATTTGGAACATACCTGTACTCGTATTGTTATGAAACATCGAAACGTATAATTCGCGCGAAATAATTTAAATATTTTAATAAAATAGAATTGTTATAATTTTTAACATACATTATATTTATAATATATATATATATATATATATATATAAAAAAAAAAAAAATACAAATATTACTGATTGACATCTTATCAAAATACGTATTATTTAATAATTATTATCAATGTATGGACTAAATACGCATGATTATTTATTTATTTTTTTATTGATATTAACCTATGACATTTGTGCAGATATAATATATTTAAATTATTGATATTTTTTAGAAATAATTTAGTTAGATCACGAGTTATAAATAATAATGTCTATTCGATCGAACAATTGTTGTGCTCGCATATTTGTAATATTAAAAATCATTGATAAGTGAATTGAATGTTATATATTATTTTATATTAAATATTTGTATAATTATTATAAAATGTTAATTATTATCAAAAATGATAAATTTGAATTATTATGTAATATACGGTATTATTGGATAGTTCGATTGTAAATTGTAATACCGTTAATAAAAAGTATAAACATATATCATTAATTATTATAATAATTAGCCATATTAAATTAAAAATGAAATAAAAATAAAAATATTAAGAATTTATTTATTATCTACGCGTAAGGTTATATTTATAATAATGTAAAAAAGATGAAAAATAAAGTTCACCCGATATAGGTACGATTATAGCTTTTATGTTATTTTAAATTGTGCACATGTTAAACACGAAGATATTATAAAGAAATAATTATATTTTTAATTGAATACTGTTATAACATACCTACTATTATAATTGGGTTAAAGTTTATTCATTAATATTCGGTAAGGTTGAATGACTTTTGGTCTGTTTAAAGGATTCTTTATTGCGGAAATACATATTATGAAAACTGGTTTTCTATTATGCTAAAACAAGTCAGTAAAACATGTAAATGTATTAATAACTATATGTAAAACACCAATGCGAAGAATCTTTTACATTTAAATATTATTCATGAAAAAAATATTCGTATCGTCACGGTTAATGATAATTATATTATTATAAAGATACAACTAGTTCCGTTTGAATTAATAATTTATATAAAAAAACTTGTATTATACATATTTATAGTTACGTGTCTTTATAATGTCATACTCAATTCAATTGCTGTAATTGCCGAAGTAGTTACATTAAATTTATTTAGTTGTTGTTTCTTAAAGTTATAAACAACTTTTTTTGTTTTTTTTTTTTAACTAATTTAAAAAAATAATGAATTTAATTATAATACTTTCAAGTAGAAAAATTTTCAATTTTTTTATTCAAAGTGAAAATAATACGAGTAAATAAACTTGTAATTCATCTCTCATTGGTTAATTAATATTAAAGACGAGTTTAAAAATAAACAAAGTAAAAGAAATCACCAAACGAAAAATTATCAACATCCAATTTAAAAAATACATTTTATAAATAAGTACCTAGTTAAGAATTAAATTTAGATATTTTTTTTTTTTCGTATATTAATAAAGACAATAACTATAAAATAATTTTTATCTTATCTTAACTAAAACATATGTGACACATATATTATATTAACTACATTTACATAATAAATTATATAATATACAATATAATAATATTAATCAATTAATGATTTAACACGTATTATTTGTATATCTGTATTAATATACAATTTTAAAATATTTTCCTAACATTTAAATTAAATCAAAATTGGAAATATATAATTTTTTTAAATATGCCAATTAATATTAAAAAATATTTTCGGATCACTTTAATTCAAATTTAAAAAAAATAACATCGTTACTGTCATTAACTAAGTCAAATGAATATAAAAGATAGACTAAGTACTTAAGATTTTTGAAAATAATTTGAAATAAAATAAATATGGATATTTTATAAGAAATATGAGTAGGTATTTAAAAAGTATAAAATAGATAAAACAATTGTTAACCTATTAGTAAGCATGTGGTAGGACACTTCTCTTATACCTAGAGTTTTTAATTAATATTATAATTTTTTTTTCATTAGCAACGTCAAAATGATAAAATTACATCAATTGATTATTATGCTAATATGGTTGACGGTTATGAACATTTGGAAGCCAGTGGTGTCGAGACAAATAAACAAATATTCGGAAGCTGAGGCCGCTGAATATCTGGATAATACTAATCGAGCATTGGGCCAATGGACGAACCGAGTTATAAAAGCGGATTGGAATTGGTTGACAAACTTAACTAATGAAAATGCCGATAAAAAGGTACTTTATTTTTATATCAAATATAAAAAAATAATATATATTATTTAAAAAGTAAGGGAAAACTGAATTAATTATAATAATTTACATAACAAATGGATTTTATGCGTATAATGTTAGCATGGCAAAAATGTTTCATTTAGAGGTTCTGCAGGTAAACAATAAACGTGATGTTGTATTAGCTCTTTTTGATTTAAAATTTTTCTTATTCTTCATACAAATTACAAAACCTATAAGTTTTTATAGGTAATTAATTTTAAGCGTCTTTAGTTTCCAAAATGTATTATAAAATATATTTTGTTTGTTTTGCCTATTACTCAGTAGCTATTACGTTCTTAATAAATGTATATAGATTTCTATTTTATACGTCTATTAGTACCATTAACAAATAGATTTATTTTGTTTTACTAATCAATATAATTACATTTATAATTTTACGTTTTGATCATTTGTTATTATAAAATTTGTTATAATTCATAAAATTTAAATATTTATTTATTGACATTTATTTGGAAATGCAAAAAATTAATTAAAAAAAACTTAATCAAGTATATAAATAAATTATTATGTGAATTTTAATTTTTAGATTTTGTGTGAAGCAAAAACTGTATTGGTTTTTCAATGATGAGTGTCTTCTTTTTTTTTTTTTTTTTTGGTTTTTTTTTTTTTTTGTTTTTATTATTATATTAGAAGACACTTTTTCAACCTGAAATGGTCCGATTTTACGAATAAAATATGTTTCCGGTTTAAAAGTGGTGTAGATGGTACCTACTTTATTTAGGTTATTTTTTGAATTTTTTTAAAATTTACCCTATTCGACAGGAGAAACGACCAAAAAAAAAAAAAAGATTAACCGGTTTTTTACACGAAAACAGAAATTTCGACAAAGTCGATTTCAATTATTTTATGGTAATTCAGGAGATTTTTTAATACAATTTTATTGATTATTGATATAGTTTCTATATATATGTGATAATTCATAAAATTTTATAACCGTTACATTTATTTTTCTACAATATATGGAACTTTCAATATTTCGTAAAGTTCTCGTTTTTATCCATAATTATGTTTGATAAAATTGAAAATATAAAGTTTTTAGGTTCGTAATGTATCGATTAAGTATCTATGTTAATACCCAATTAAATTTTTAAGTCTCTAATTTCAAAATTACCCGCGTTATCGTCAATTATTTAAATCGAATTCGTCGAAATTTCAGTTTTCGCGAAAATGCCGTTTTTTAGTCATTTTTTCGTAGTTTTTTTTCTATTTTGTCAATTTTGAAAAATTCGAAAAATGACCTAAATAAAATATCAACTAAATCCACTTTCCAACCAGAAACATATGCTTTTCATTAAAATTGGAGCATTATTTCGGATTGTAAAAGTGTTTTCAGACATAAAAACAAAAAAATTCACACATCATTGTAAAACCAAAACATTTTTCGCTTCGCTCAGGATCTAAAAGCAAAGGATGGAAAACTGGTGTGGAAGGGATACAGGTATAAAGAAGATAGTGTTGAATTTTGATTAACAATTGAATGCAATGATAAATCATTCGAAAAATAATTATTTAATCAAAGTATTGTCAAATTTGAGTCGTTAAATGACTAATTTAGTGGTTTTATTGGTATACATTGAACGTAGAGATTGATAAATGTAAAAATTTTAATCAATACATATATTAACTTATGAACTTAACTCAAAATCGAAACATAATGATTTATCATTGTACTCAATTGTTAATCAATATTCAACTTTATCCTCTTTACACCTGTAACTCATCCACACCAGTTTTCCTTCTCTTGCTTTTTTAAATATAAAAACTAATTTTACATTTCTTTATATTGAAAACAAAAATAGATTCTATAAATTCCAATATTTAATTATGTTATTTATATTTTAAAAACAATTTAATATATCATCAAATTCTTAATTGTTTTCTTGGGATATAATCGGATTAAGTTTTAATATCGTTCTATAAAAAGTCAATAGTAATCTTGTTAATGGCTTAATCTCGGGCTTAATGCACATCCGTTAAATTAAGATGTCCGTAGGTGTACGCCATTAAAACTATCAAGTAACATTATAATCTTTAGTAGAATATATTTATATAATGTTTTCGTCGAATTCTACAATAACTTGACTTGACGTTTAAAGTGTTCAGAATTAAATGTGTAATTCGTTTACGGCAATATCTGTCCCAGTGATCTTAATAATATACAATATTTTATAAATTATAAATACATATAGTTGTAGTCTTGTAGTAAACATGAATTGAGTATGATAGGATTGCAAATTGAACGAACAAATACTTGATAAACAGATTGACTTCATAATAAAATATTTAAATATGACATTTTAGATTATTGGCAAATAATCGAAAAATATTAAAATATTACCTACGATAAAAATATTCAATATTTATAAATGTTAAATTATATTTTGCTAAACGTATAAAGTTATTCCTATGATTCATACAAAATATTAATTTGCATATTTTTCACAGAAAATCGTTTTATTTTTTTTCAAACATTCGACAAAAACGATACTCTTTTATTAAATATTTATTATATTATATAATACCTACCTAAACGCTTTTACATTTTTTAACATATTTTATTTAAAAGTACTTGTCATTTCACAAAATAGCTATAAAAATATATATTTTAAAACGAAATTACCTCTCTATGTATGCCTAATATAAAAAATCAAAGATATATTTTTAATTAGGTAGGTATTGATATTTTTTTATATTAAGTACCTATTTAATATTTTATTTTTATAATTTTACACGATTTTAATAATTAATATTCTCCAATTCGTAATCTTAATTTAGATTATTATTTTAATAATTTTCTTATAAGTTAAATACTATTAATTAGTAATAATTAATTTTGTTTTATATAAGATTATAATATAATATAGAATAATATTATTTAATACAAATATATCTATAATGGCGTTATATATAGGCAATTTTGATACATACATGCAATGAATTCGGAAAATAATATGAATAATACAAAAAAAAAAAAAAAAAAAAAAAAAAAATATTAATAATGGAAAATAATTTAATAACACGTAAAAGTAAAACAAATATTATACAGCCAAATAGTCAATGAAAAAGAAGTCGACTTTTATTTTAGATTTTAGCGAAGCGAATAAATCATTAGTTTCACAATGATATACTTTTTCTACCTTAAATAATGCCCCAATTTTCACAAATAAAATATGTTTCCATTTGGAAAATTAAAGTAGTTGGTACCTTATTTAGGTCATATTTCGAATTTCTCAAAATAAACCCTATGTGATAGGAAAATGATTAAAAAAACGTTTCTAAGCGATGCACTGTTAGATTTGGGTATTTAAGAACTCATTTAGGGGTTTTATGATATATTATTTATATTGAACATAGAGACTGATAAATGTAAAAATTTAATTCAATACATTATCTGATATACTCATATCATGTACCTATATATACATATATTATCTGATGAACTCGCTCGAAATCGTTTTTAGGAATTTAATGATTTATCATTACATTCAAATGTTAATTAAAATTTAACACTATCCTCTTTACACCTGTATCCCTTTCCTTCCTTTTTATAGATGAAAATTTATTGTAAAATGCTTGTTATATAATTTTATTATGTTTATTGATTTAATCGTAATAATTTAGTTTACCGATTTATTAGGTATTAGTAGATATTAAACGTTAATGGGTCAAGGAAACAATCTTGTTTACCTTTTTTTTTTTTTTTTTTTTTATATATTAACGATACTATGTTATTATTGTTTTATAAATTATATAATATAAGTACCTATATAACTTAAAATTATGTATCACATTCATTTACAATGTATTGAACACAACTAAAAAATAAATCATGGAACAAATGGGTATTTAGTTAAAACTAATATTAAACTAATATTTATTATTATCTCTGAAATTAAAATTAAAATTAATATTTACAGTTTTTTCTTTGGTTAAATTAAGGAATATAATAACTATTATAATATTAAAAAAATATTGATAACTTTATATAAACGCTCAGAATCTAATACTAGATTCATATTATAAAATATAAATTTAAAATATTTGACTTTTAATAAATCTTTTGTAACTTAATTATATTAATTTATTCTTATAGTTCACCTTAAATTCGGAATTTGGTAAATTTCTCAAGAACACGTGGAAAGAAACGGTGAAATATCCTTGGTTGACATACAATGATCCAGATATTAGAAGGCAGTTCAAACTTATGTCCGTTTTAGGAACAGCAGCTTTACCAGAAGATAAATTGAAAAAAGTTAGCATATCATTCGAGCACAATTATTATGCATTAGCCATTAATTAAAAACCATTGAAATAGTATTGTCATTTAAATAATTGGATTGTTTATATAGTTAGACGAAACTGTTTCGGCTATGGAAAGTTTATATGGCAAAGCAACTATTCCAGAATATGGTAATAACAACTTAAATCGAACCCTAAGCTTAGAACCAGGTAATCTCATATGTTAAGCAATGTATTTATATAAAACATAATACATAATGTTATTGTTGAACGTTTGATTAATCATATTATATTATTCGATTTATTTTAAGATATAAATGATATATTGGATAAAAGTTTTGACGTAAATGAATTGAAACATGTATGGATACAATGGAGAGAGGCCACAGGGAAGAAAGTTAGACCAATGTATGCAGAATATGTTGATTTGTCGAATGAGGCAGCGCGATTAAACAGTTAGTATTTAAATATATTATATACAAAAAAATTTATACGAAGAAGATAATTTCTATATTATTTACACATAATTATAAATTAATTAAAATATAATAGTTTTTATTCATATTTGTATTTATTACAATCATTATTATAGATTATACTGACAACGCAGAATTTTGGATAAGAGGATATGACGTAGATGACTTTAGGCCTAGAATGGAATATTTGTGGAGTCAATTAAAACCATTGTATTTACAAATTCACGCTTACGTGCGCAGAAAGTTGTGGGAACAATACGGAAGATCTGTAGTTTCAAGAAGAGGCCCTATACCAGCACATTTGCTTGGCAAGTTGTTTCTTGATATTATAACTATTTACGTGTAGTTTACGTATATTTATAATGTGAATTATATTTACAGGAGATATGTGGGCCCAATCATGGGAAAGACTAGATGAGATATCTCGACCATATCCAACTGTCCATGATATTAATCCTACTACATATATGATAAACCAGGTACAATAAAATATAAATAAATTATAAATTGTTAAATCGGAAAAAAAATGTTTTCGAAGGTATTTAGCTATATTTTTCATCAATTTAGGTACTGGTTAATTATGTTACACATAAAGTATAATTTACAATAATAAAACATAAGAAATATTATAATTAACATCATAATCTATTATTTGTCTAAGTATCATACTTATCAAATACCAGTACCTATTGCTCCATAATTATATTAGATTTAGAAATTAAGTACCTAATCTTTTTTTTTTTAAAAAAAAAATCTAATAAATTGAAGTATGCGTGCACAAAGGTATGTTTTGTATGTTTTCTTTAAAATTTTAGAATTACACTCCAAGAAAGATGTTTAAAGTAGCTGAAGAATTTTTCACATCATTGAATTTAAGCGCTATGCCGCCAACTTTTTGGGAGAAATCTATTTTGGAAAGACCAACTGGACGTGAATTAGTGTGTCACGCGTCAGCTTGGGACTTTTATGATTCTAATGATTTTAGAATTACACAATGCACGTCGGTTAAATTTTCAGATTTTATAACTGCTCATCACGAGATGGGACATATTCAATATTTCTTACAATATAAGGATCAGCCATTCATTTATCGTGAAGGAGCTAACGAAGGTATGATTTGTAATTATATTTAAGTTGTAAATAATAATCATCTATTAAATATTTAGTATATTATAATAAAGTAATAATATAGTTGTTCCTATTCATAGTATAAACGCGTGATTTAAAAACAAAAATCATAATGATGATATAATTACATTGATTTTAATTGAAAAATAATTATAAAAATATTTAGTGTAAATATTTTAATATTTTAAATTTTAAATTTTAAATTTTAATATTATTTATTTATTTAATATTTTATGAAAATAATAATTTAATCGTAGGTTAATCAGGCATATTGTTTCTATGAAAATATAACAGGTTTTCATGAAGCAATTGGAGATACAATTGCTCTCTCCGTGTCTACCTCGAAGCACTTGTACAAGATCGGTTTATTACCTAAAACTGGCCGTTCCTACGAAGCTGATATTAATTATCTTTATAAAATTGGATTGGATAAGATTGTATTTTTACCTTTTGGATATCTAATGGATTTATGGAGATGGAATGTGTTTAAAGGGGTTACGAAGGAAGAAGATTACAATTGTGACTGGTGGAAACTCAGGTATACAATGTATATATTAATATTTAAAATTTTTAATGCCTTATATATTTTTTTGTTTTTAATTTATAAACTAATGTTTAATCTAAAATTGCGCTTTTCTTAGATATTCATATCAAGGAATTGAACCACCTGTTACTAGGACTGAAAATGATTTCGATCCTGGATCCAAATATCATATAATTGGTAATGTGCCATATATCAGATATTTCGTGAGTTACATCATTCAGTTTCAGTTTCATCAAGCTTTGTGCGAAAAAGCTGGTGAATTTGATCCGTATAATCCAAAAAGCAAACCCTTACATGAATGCGATATTTATCAAAGCAAAAATGCCGGAAATGCGTTCAAGTGAGATAATTAATTATTTAATATATTGAAATAATAATTTTAAACAAATCAATTTACAAACTTAAATATTATAATACATTTTGATTTTTCTTGGTTATTTTATATTATTATAATTCTACTATATGCATACTCATGATAATTTATTTTTGTCTATATATTATATTGTTTAGAGAAATGTTGAAATTAGGGTCGTCAAAATCGTGGTTTGATGCTATGGAACTACTCACCGGTCAAAGGGATATGGATGCTGGTCCTCTGTTGAATTATTTCAGACCTTTATATGAATGGTTAAAAATTGAAAATAAAAGGACTGGAGAGTATCTTGGTTGGGAGCCAAATAGAAAAGGTAATAATACGTACATAATAGTAATAAATAAAAATATATTTTTATATTATAGATTTTATATGGGTGTTATAATACAATTTTTATTTATATTTACAAAATAAATATCTTTGATATTAAAAATAATAATTATTAGTTTTTAATAATTTTCCTTGCTTTTTTTCAGTTTGCACGAAGAAGGGTGTAAATGTTCAACTTTAAGTTTTCCTTAATAAATGTACACGTTTTATTTATATATTTTTTTTTAAAAAAATACGTGATTTGACAGTATTATAATCATATATATTATCATGTATAAATTGAGTATAATTTATTTATGAATTATTGATCTTTCAATAGTTCATTACATTTAAATGATAGAGTGTGCATCACATATTTGCACAACTAAGGTACCTATCTATTATTTATATTGAGTGACTGTGTTATTATTTTTATTATTTCCTATATTATGTATTTTTTCTTTATAAAATAATTAATGTTTTATTTAATAAATAATGTACATTACGTAACGAATGAAATAATATGACAAAATTTTCTAATTTATATAACCACCTCGCAAAAATGTTTAGCAAACGTTTATTTAATATACGTAGTATATCTGTGACAACAAATATTATACATAAAAAAAAAAAAAAAAAAATTATATATTTGTTACTTATCTATTCTATATAGCAATATGGTACTAATAAGCGCCTATTAATTTATTAATAAAATAATTAAAAAAACATATACCTAACATTATATTATGCCTTATTTCTTCTGTATAATCTGAACGTAATCATACCACTTAATCATATTTATCATAACACTATAATACTAAATTATTATTAATTACTGTGATCGTTGAAATATATAAATTAACACAGCTCTCCTTTATATGAAAATTGTTTTTGTTAATATCAACCTAAATATGTTTTCATTTATATAATATATATGCCATTTTTTTTTATTATTTAAAATATCAATAACATATGTTATGATTACATTTATATGTTATTTGAGAATATTAAATATTAAATGATGCTTGAAGTAATCCATGTTCTCTCTATTATTGTACATTTGTACCCCTCAGTATTTATAATAATATGTTCTCTTTTAAAATATATGTGTAAAAAATTATATGGTTTGTTATTCCAGTATTTATATACAACATAATAATATTTTTTATTTTTAATCTCA
The DNA here is from genome assembly GCA_021307375.1 of Tetraneura akinire. Taxonomy (NCBI): domain Eukaryota; kingdom Metazoa; phylum Arthropoda; class Insecta; order Hemiptera; family Aphididae; genus Tetraneura; species Tetraneura akinire. Next base: position 2,074,180 of record JAIUCT010000022.1, on the reverse strand, counting down.
AAATATAATTATAATGCGCATAGTTATTATTTTGAGTAACAGTTAATATTAAAGTAATAATTTATTAAAATAATTATTTACAATTTGATGACTTTAATATTACTAGCGTAATATGGAAAAATAATATAATAACATCATGTTATGTATTATTTTAAAATCTGTATGCTTCAATTTAATTTAAATTCATAGCTTCTTATCAACTATATCATAAATGTTTACACAAAATATAACGAAATATACGCATACGATATAAATATAATATTTAAGTTTAGTTTTCATTCCAGTTGTGATATAAAGGTTTAGAATTTCCTTTTTGGTCTCTGAATTGAATTAATACTAATATGTATGTGACCAATACAGAACAAACCTGAAGAAAACACACAAAATTAAATACAAAGTAAAATTTTAAAACATAATCAGTGAAAGAAAAATAAAGAATGAAATGCTTACACATTTCACAAGAGTCATATTAAAGATAATTAAACCTCCAATGGATGCGTAAACGTTTCTTGCGTTTGCACGAACATAAAAAATGCACGTCTAAAAAAAAAAAAAACAAAAAAAAAATAATATTCCTTATTTATAGGTAATATATTTTTTTTAAATATAATTAATATAAAAATTATTACGGCCTTTTTAAGTTCCATGTTTGTATTAAATCTTTTATGGAGTCTTAGTTTTTCCAAACTTGACAGTATTCTTTTGGACTAAATAGGAATAATTAAAATTAAAACTATAAACAATAATAATTATTATGATAAATGATATAATAAAATCATTCTAGTTTAGTATGTACCTATCTGTAAATTATATTTTATTCTTACATTTATGTATTATAATAATTTGATATACATTATAATTATTCCACCTTATTGAAATCGTTAAATTTATACTTCGAAAATTATTAGGTATATACTTAAAAATGATTATTTTTTTAAAAAAATGCTATTATTAATATATTTATGTACCTATAGGTTAAAGGTTTATTATTATGTTTTATAACTAAAATTCGATTTTACCGTCTTCACATAATTTATGAGTTGATTTTACTTGACGTCTTTAAAACTAGATTCTATAGTTACTAGTTATTTGATCTGTTTTTTATTTTTCATACATACTTATGAAAGTTAAACATAAAATTATAATATTAAATATTTATAAATCATTAATTTTTCGAAAGAATAAGATAATTTGACTTATTCTTTATTCTAATCGCATCTTTGACTATAGATAAGAATATAAAATGTTATATTGGTTGTATGAAATTAATATACATATATTATAAAAATATGTTTGTAGTTTATTGTTTATTGCTCTAAGCTCTAAGGCTACTATTAGGAATATGTATAAGGAAAATGCGTGTTTATGCATTTTTATGCTTTTAATAATATGAAATAATGATAAAATCATATTTAATTTTCTACATTATTTAAATATTTTAATTTAATTTTTTCGCATAGGTAATAGATACATATTATAATATAATAGTTTACGATTCACGTTATATTTATATAAATTTATTGAATAATAATTCTTAATAATAATAACTTATTATTGTTGTGTCTCCTGTACAATTATAAGTAAATATTTAATTTTATATTCAGTTATTTTATTAATATTTAAAAATATAATATACTCGTATAATTTCAATTATAATATTTATAAAAGTGATAAATTATTCTATCACTTAAACAAACATTTTTATTTTTACTTCATTATATTTTGATAGTTTATTGGTAATTAATTAATATATATGATTACGTAAACTTATTAAGGTACCTATACGTAATATCGATTTTTATTTTTAATAATATATATTATATAATCGATGTAACATACCTAAATAGTGAATGAATTAAATATCGATAATATTTATAGTTAGGTACTTAGATAATTTAGTATTACCTGAGGTATAATACAAACACTACAAACTATACCCGCTATAGGAGATTTTGTTATCACCTACTTGTGATAGTACCATCCACGGTTGGCATTTTTTTGATATTACCTAAATAGTGTCGTACAACTCTAATAAAACAGAGTAAAGAAGTTATCATTTGATGTTATTGGAGTAGGTATATAGGAGCAACTAGAATCTAAATTATTGCGGACATAAATTGTAAATTAGATCCAAGATCTTCGGAGAAAAAGACTATTGTATTTACAATATATATATATTATAATAATATTATAAATAAAAATAATCATTCTTTTTTATTTTATATTTTTTTATAGTTTATACAATATTTAACGGAGTAATTTACGTTCGTACTTTGTGTATAACAAAAATTAAAATGTTTATTATGTAATTTAATATATTTTTATTGAAAAATCCATTAGTGATTCAAATTTTTTTTTAACTTTTTAAATATTGGTAATTTATTTCTATAATACTCTAAACTCGTCGTAGATAATATTTAATTAATACAATTTAAAAATTTATTTTATATTAAAAACTTGTTTTGTTTTGTTTTATAGTCAATGATAATAATATTACTTATATTGATGTCATATCGAAACTTAAAACACAGAATACCATGTCAAAACGAAATTATTTAAGTTTTTGATTGGCCTTTACGTCACCCTCGTATAATAATTATTAACGTCATAATATCTGGAATAATATTTGACACACGTTACCTCTCTGGACAAACGTTCTCCGACCGTGCACATACACGTGGTGTGCAAAACAAACATGAACAATTCGCCCACGTGTTCGACGATCAAATACGACGTTGCGGATGCTAACGGCCCGTCCAGCGAGGACACGATCTCCAGCAGTCGGAACACGACCATTATGACGCGGATGATGTTGTACACCCACTGGAGCAACATTTCTGGCACGTACGCCCCATTAACGTGGTCGACAAGTGTGCACAGTTCGTCGTACATGTCTGTTAACTGGATCAGTGATGGCTGCCGTACTTCACTGACATCATCAGTAAACGATACGCGATTGACGCAATAATTGCGGTCAGCGAATGTTTCGACCAGATCGTTTATCCGCGCAAAACTGCGTTCTAACACGTAGTACTGAATGAATACTAACATGTAGACGACCATCTGGCCCATGCCGTTGGTCCAATAAACGATTACAATAACCGGCGGCACCATAGACATATAAAAGTGAGAGAACACTAGGTACAGACACAGGGAAACGGGGGAGAACACCATGACCAACCGGGACAATCGCCCGTTCGACGCGACGGCCAATTCACGCGTCTCGTCCAGGAACCGTAACGCGCGTTCCGTGCCGGCCAACCCGGCATTCTTGGAACGTCTCCCGTAGAACATGGAACACAAAACGTTCGACGAGGGCCCAATGTTACGGTTCAGCAGTTCGATTAGCGCGAAACAGTACGACTCTTCGAAACACGTCTTGAACGATTTACCCACATAGCGTACGCCTTCCACGTAGTTGTAGTACACTACGTACGCATTGAGGCACGCGTAAAACGTCCACACCGGAATCAGTCGTTTGTCGAATGAGTAACGATATTGTCCTGAAGATTGTTAAGGTTGACATAGATTATATTATTAATATAAGTCGAACGGGACTATTCAAATATTACGAAAAATGAAACATGTAAAATTTTAAATAAAACATATACGTATTTCACGCAATATATTTTTAATATAATTTCTTTGTAAAAATGATTATAGTGTAAATTCACTGGAAAGACTCGACTAAAATATAAAGAATAGAAAGAATTTGCACAAAAATAAACTTTTGGAGAGAAAAGTTTCTTGATGTATGCTATTACAACAGTAAGATGATGAAAAACTCTTAGCTTGCTCTAGAAGTTGGAACGATCTGGAATTTTAGCACTGAATATAATTTTTTTTAAAAAAGTTGGCGATGGAAGTTTTGAAGAATTGAAAGAATAATTTAAACTAATTATTTTCAATAATAATTAAAACTGATCTACTGGACAAACAAAATAAATAAACAAAATATTCGAAAATACATAAAATTCTAGTGTACGAGTATAAGACTTAACGAATTGAGTTACCTCATTAAAAACGTATTCGATTAGAAAAATTAGATCCTTTTAGACATTTAGGTACATTTATACAAAACACTTTCTTAATTCATCCCGTTATTTATTAAATGTATTATACGTAGGTAAAACGCAATTATATCATAAATTGACAACCGAACGTAATTGGACTTACTACTCATAGAGTTATAACTTATAACTATTCATCGTGTTATACGAGATTACCAGCTATGAATTCTGCGTCTTTTTCGTCACCGTAATTGTCTTCCATTTTCCTGCGTGTGTAAGGCAATCCGAAACATATGGCTGTTATGTGCGCGAATCGTAAATACATGTAACTATTCCGTTTACCGGTTTTCATTTGAAAATGTTTTCAATGAATTAATACCTTAAAAGACGATATTTGTACTTTTAACAAGATCGAAAATTTATAAACGCAAAAAAATATTGCCACGTAGTACAATACGATGGACGAATAGACAATATTATAACTAGTTATATAATATAGAGAATAATTTTTTGTCACTGTGGTGTAACAATAAACAATATATAATTCAAATCATACATACGAAACAATATCGTTTAGTGTGTACTTACGTACGAGTATATAATTATTTTAATTAAATCGCTCGCGCAAAAGATATTATATGAATAATATTAATTTGATTTAATTCGACTAAAAGCACTAATAATAATCGTTATGGGTTTTAATACATTCGATATTTAATTTTTCTAAAAGCGGTTTACCTATAATTATAAGCGTTTGAGAAATAATAATAATATAGTAATAATATACAGGTCGATTCAATTAACGTAGGTAATATTCGTTATCTCGAAGTGTATTCAATTTTTTTACATTTGTAAATTTTAACAATTTTATAAATTTATGTTTTCTACATTATTAGATTAATTACCTACATAATTTTAATATTTTTTGGTTTACCCTAACTAATAACCAATTTTCGATTTTTAAATGACGAGTACCTACATTTCTATAGCGAAGCGAAGAATGTATTGGTTTTATAATGATGTGTGTCTTTTAAAAAAAATTCTGTTGACACTTTTTTGACACGAAATAATGTTCCGATTTTCTCCATTTATGTACAGTTTATTTCCATACTTTGTTGTCATTATTAATATTAATAGCTAAAGGACAAATATGATGTAATAATGTATTGATGTTTATTTAATAATTTCATTATTTATATAAAAAATAAAAATCAAATTTACTTTTATATATCTACTTATACTCTTTCTACATATTTATTATTGTCGCCCTAGCCATGGTTTGTTGTGAATTATTAGATAATGGATATCTATTCACAAACAAAATTGGCTAACAATTTAAATTCAAATTACACGTAAAATATAAACATTAAACTATCAGCTGTAGAATTAATGAAGAGAAATTTGATTAATATTAGGTTAAAATGAAGAATGAATTTTATTGTTTTTCTGATAATTATTTTTGTTATTTATGATTTAAATATTTTTTTCATTTTATATAATGCCATTTTTTTTCACTATTTGAACTATGATTATACATAATACATATAATTACATATATTATATTATTTAAAAATATCGCATATTATATTATTTATTATTTTTAGTTTTAAAATATAATATTATAATGCGCATGAAGTTATTAGATTATAACAAAATAATAATTTTTGGAGTAAGTAATTATTTTATTTTTAATATACAATATTACTATCATCTAGAAAAAAAAAATAATAGAATTGAATGTAATATTTTATTACATTTCTCCAATATATAATTTAACTATTTTTCATAATATTACAAAATACACTAGAATATAGAATATAGAATATTCATATAATTAGCTTTTGATCCAGTTCTTATGTAATAAAAATATATTTGTATTAAAAATAATATAATAAAATCATATGAATCATTTTAAAAATTCTATAATGTAATCTTTTATTTAACTAAAATGTATAAGTTCTTATCAGAAAACTTATACGAAAACTCGTCGCCGCCGAGGCGCCGACTGTGTTTCTAATTCTGAATAGAGTATAGAAAGATAGATTTCAATCGTTCTCACAGACGCGCATTTACAAACGCAACAAATGCACGTAACAAATGCGGGATCCAACAAAATATTATAAAGCTTTACTAGGCGGTACGGTAGAAATATATACTCCGATCGTAGAAGCCCTTGCACGAACAAAACCAAGCGCATAATGACGAGCTGTGTTTGGACGACCAATCAAAGAAGCTCGTTATATTCAAAAATAGCATAAATAGCGAATGATCGATCGAAATTATTCATTTTAGTCACAGTAGAAATCAAGTCAACATATTCATGACTCCGGACTCAAGACTACGGAAACAAGAACGAGTCACACCGACATTGAGTCTTCAATATTTCTTCACACAGTCAACTAGTATTTTTAATTATTACATTTAGGTACGATTTTTTTTTTTTTTTATAGTTATTTAAAGTAGGTATAAAAAAGAAGAGCTAATACTCCTGCGGCAAGGATACAGGTGTGCAATCATAGTGTTTAATTTTAATTAAAATTTGAATGCAATGATAAACCATCGCATTCAAAAAAAGTATTTTGAGCGAAGTTCGGTCAGATACGGGCATTTAGAGGTAACAAGGGATTTTATGAGCATTTATATTGAACTTAGAGACTTGAAAATTGTATAGGGTGTTCATTTATGTACTATATGGTCCTTATATGGTCCCTAATGTGTGATAAAATTTTGCGTTTTAAATATTTAATAAAAAATATCAAAATTTTAATCAATACCTACATTATCTGACTGAACTTCCTTCAGAATCAATTTTTCGAATGCATATACTCCAATATATATGTATTCTAGCATAGTAGCATATAGAAAAATAAATAAAACTTTTTATAATATTTTAATACATTTATATATAATCTTTCATTTAACTATACTTAGTAACATCTTAACAGTGGTATGTTTTTACATATACATATATTATTGCTCATGTGCATTGGTGGGTGACCGGTCAAAATATCTCCGCAAAAATATCTCCAGTCAAAAATATCTCCTGATAAAATAACTGCAAATCCAAATATTATTGAATGCTGAAAATTTCCCCTATAACGCTATATTTTATAAGTTATAAATTAAATTTATCAATCAAAGTGACAAAAATTACTATATTCTGTATACCTACTTATATAGTTGTATAAAGTACAAATAATGGAGATAACATTGTAAATGTATTTAATTATCAGTTTATCACTATTCAGAATTCTGATCTATACTTGTATATATACTGTATATCTACTTATTATGTTGATATATTATTATAGTTTAAAAATATATGGCTAAATCCCATCTCATAATAATTTATATACCTGTAAAAGAGATATTTTTGATTGGAGATATTTTGACCGGAGATATTATGACATGGAACCCATTGGTGTATTTAGAATTTTATCATTACTATGTGCATTGGAAAATATTAATTTTACCCATTGAGGCTACGAGGGGATAGAGTTAGGTAAAAACCATATTAATTTTCAAAAAATAAATATATATATGATTTATCACCATCATATCCCCTTTCCGTAAATATGCTACTCCTCATACGATATTAAGATATTTATTATTGATTAGCTGACAGTTGTTATATAATAAAATCATGTGTATTATTTTTAAATTTGTATGTTATCTTTAATTTAACTATAACTCTTAACTTCAAAGTATATCATATATTTTAACAAGATAATAACGAAATATTAATTATACATACTCATACAATAAAAAAATTAATTAAGGATTAGTTTTTATTCAAGTTATTATATAAAGGTTTAGAAGATCCCTTTTCGTTTCTAAATTGAATTAATACTAATATATACGTGACTATTACAGAACAAACCTAAAAAAAAATAATAGGTAATAATAAAAAAATAACAATTATAATTTGTGAGATGAAATAAAGATAAAAATTACTCACACTTTTAATAAGAGTCATATTGAAGATAATTAAGCTTCCGATTGATGCGGAAATGTTTCTTGCGTTTGCACGAACATAAAAAATGTACGTCTAAAAAAATATTATTCCTTATTTTAGGATTATTTATATTTTTTTTAAATATAATTAATACAAAAATTATTACAGCTTTTTTAAGTTCCATGTTCATGTTAAATCTTTTATGGAGACTTAGTTTTTCCAAACTTGACAGTATTCTCTTAGACTAAATAGGTATAATTAAAATTAAAACTATAAACAATTACAAATGTTCATTTATAATTTATATTGAATATAGAGACGGTATAACAGTAAATTTTTTTATCAATACATATCTAATATTATCTGATGAACTTCGCTCAAAATATTTTTTCGAATGTCATAATTCAATCCTTTCCTCTTTACACCTTTATCCCTTACACAGCAGTATCAGCTCTTCTTCCTAGAGTTCTTTCTCCAGTAATTTTTCAATTTTGTATATTTTGAAAAGGACGCAATTAAAGGAATTATTATAACTTTAAAAAATATCAATTATTTTTTTTTATAAATCTCAAAATTTGATTCATTTTATAAAGTTATTTTGATATATCTTGTTTTGTTGATGAAAACCAATGAAAGTAAAATAAATTAATATTTAATAGTGTCAATATTTTTATTGTTTCGTTCTATAAGGCAAGTAATATACGGATGTGGTTAATATATTCGTATGTTAAAAAATAATAATTACTGAAAATTGCTAAAAATTTTAAATTGTAAATTAAAAAAAAAATTATGATATTATGTTAGAACGAAAATATTAGATTTTTCTGTTGGCACTTACATCACCTTCGTAATTATTATCAAACTATAAAATTATTATTTGACAAGCTTTACCTCTTTTGACAAACGTTCTCCGATTGTACACATGCAAGAGAAGTGGCAAATAAACATGAACATCTCGCCCAGATGCTCGATGGCCAAATACAAAGTAGCTGATGTGTCCCGTGAGGACGCGAACTCTAGTAGCCGGAACACGATCATTATGATGCGGATGACGGTGTACGGCCACTGGAGTATCAATTCTATTGCGTACGCCTCGTTCACGTGTACAACGATTGCGCAAAGTTCGTCGTACATTTCCGTCAACTGGGTTAGCGTTGGCTGCCGGACTTCATTGACATCCGTAACAATTGCCACTACATCATTGATGCATCCACGGTCGACGATCGTTTCGACGAGGTCGTTTACGCGGGCAAAGCCACGTTCCAACACGTAGTACTGGATGAGCACTAACATGAAGATGACCACTTGTCCCATAGCGTTGATCCAATAAACGATTAAAATAATCGGCGGCAACACGGAAATGAAGAAATAGGATATCATCAGGTACACGCACAGGGAGACGGGCGAGAATATCATAAAAATCCTGGACAGCCGATCTTTCGACGCGACGGCCAGTTCACGCGTTTCGTCCAGGAACTGTAACGTGCGTTCTGTGCCGGCTAGCCCAGCAATCTTGGAACGTCTCCCGTAGAACATCGAACACAAGATGTTCGACAAGGGTCCGATGTTGCGATTCAGCAGCTCGATCAGCGCGAAACAATACGACTCTTCGAAACACGTCTTGAGGGATTTACCCACGTAATGCATGCTTAGTATGTAGTTGTTGTACATCACGTACGTGTGTAAGCATGCGTAAAACGTCCACACCGGAATCAGTCGTTTGTCGAATGAGTAACGATATTGTCCTAAATGTTGTTAAATTTAAATACATATTTCAATTATTAATATTCCTGATGTTTAATGGAACTGAAATATTAAAATATTATTTGTATTCGTATAAAAATATTTAAACGTATAAGTTTATTGGATATAGGAACATTTGAGTAAATTAAATGTTTATATAAACAAAATAATACTAAAAAAAAAATAGAAAACATAATTTTCCTTGAAAAAATTATTATCGATTCAGTGGCACTGAAATTACTTAAGCTGGATATTTCGAAATACAAAAATATAGTTGGGAAATAATCAATTTCATATCGTTACCTGCTTCATCTTCCTGGTTTTTTTTGTGATCGTAAGTTTCTTTCATTTTCCTACGAGTATAAGGCAATCCGAAGCATATAGCTAATGTATGCGATATTTGTAAATACTTGTAGCTGTTCGATTTATCGGTTTTCATTTTACGTTTTCGATAAATTTATGCCGAGAGAAACGATATTTATACTTTTTATAAGATAATAAATTAAAATAGCATACTATAACGAACGAGTAGACAACATTGAAAATAGTTAAAATTGTTTTTTACTGTAGTGAAATAACAAATAATAGGTACATAATATCAAGCTATACATACGCGATAATTTTGTCGAGTCCACCTACGTAGGTACATCATTTATTTATATTTTTTCATTTATTTTGATTGGATCACTTACTTACGTAAACGATATAATGAATAATATCAATTCGATTTAATTCAACTAAGAGCTGTTGAGGGTTTCAATATTTGATTTTTTAAAATCGGTTTGCCTATACTTATTTGACAAATAACATAATATTATATTCATCGAACTGTTTATCCAATATCATAATATCATATAATATTATTATAATATTTTAAAAATGTTTTGTTATCGTTTTAATTTTTCAGTGTGTTAGCTGTAAAATTATATGATCATTATATAAATAGTATGACAGCAGTGGCGTCCATCCCTATATCTGGGTGTAGCAACCGCAGCATATTTAATTTAAAAGGGGTTGGGTGGGTAATATCATATATATATATACATATAATTATTATTTTCGAAATTTATAGATTTATAATGAGTAATAATAAAAAAAAATATTGTTTTGCACATCATTATTGAGATGATAGGTGAGGGAACTGGAGGGATATCTATCTATTTATTTTGCGTGAAAATCGTAGCATTATATTGAGTCGACAAAGTGTTTACGGACTAAATAAAAAAAAAAAAAATTACACAACATTGTAAAACTAATACATTGTTCGTTTGCTCAGAATATTTAAAATGATAATTAAAAAACAAATAGACAAAAATAATATTATAAAAAAGTGCAAAAAATTATGTCATCTAACGGGTATTGAACCACGCACTAATACGTAGCTTTCATTAACCTGTAGAATAAAATCGATTAATTTCTTTTTTAACAGCCTAAATACTCATTATTTAGTAAAACGTTTATTGAAGATAATCTGTAAAAAAAAATATGGTGCTCTAATCTAACTCTCTAGTGACACTAATCTCCTTTTACTGCAATTGACTTTGAAGGATTTCGCGTCGGTGAGTTAATTTAGTGGAAACATATTTTTTTCCAACTACGCCATCGGACGTACAACTGTACAAGTGTATTACACGATTTTTCTTCTATTTAAATACGAAATTTGTTTGTTTCCGTAGTGATGAATATGATAATAGTATTACATTTTAGGAATGAAAAATGAGAATAAATTATAGCATACGGATAAATCACAATATTATTTTAAATAAATCAAATCAATTTGTATGTATTATGTTTAAAAAAAAGTTTTTGATTTGAGACTAAATAAAATATTATCGTATAAAGTTTAAATTTTATAGAGTTAATTTAAAGGTTCCAAAATTTAATCGCGTATGTATTATAGTAGTATTATAGTACCTACTACCTATTTGTATACTCAATACAATTTTCAAGTCTCTACGTACAATATTGCCTGAGTTATCAGAAACTATTGAAATTGATTTAATAAAAATTTCAGTTTTCGTAAAAAATGCAATTTTTTCAATATTTTTTGTTAATTTTTCCTATCGCATAGACTCAATTTTTTAGAAAATTTATTTAATTTAGAATTATTAATATATAATAATAAAAATAATATTTTAGAAAACTCTAAATATTACACAATTACCTATATTTAATTAAATATTAAATATAATATATTTCATGACGAAACTTATTTCGTCTTATGTTTTTTTTTTTTTAGTAGTGATTTATTTAAATATGCTGTATTTTGGTTTTGAGGTAAAAAAGAACAAGGGTCCAGGCAGGAATACCTGTCCTCCTGTCCTGGCCAGGCCGACCCTGATGTTTTGATATTATATAATTTTTATTCTACGGTAAAAATTATTATTAAGTATTTTATAAAATATAATATCTTAATGAAAATAATAATATTATGTATTATCATATTTTATAATAATATATTATGATAATATTGTTGTGTGGTTGATGTGAATTTATAGATTCGAATTTAGTATAATCTTTAATCTAAATAATTTTGCAACTAGAGAGCGTAGTTGGTATTGCATTATAATAATATTAATATTATGCCCACAACGATGTACCATTATAATAATATATTTTATAAGGTTCTAGAATTTTATTTAACCTTACAAAAATTAAATGTCAATTTTATTATAGGAACCATAGGCACATTTTGTAATAAACAATGATATATTATGTATTTTTAATGGCTTTTTATGTTATTAAGAAGTTAATGTGCTATGTAATATTACAGTGGCGTACAAAGTTTATAATGAAAGGTGTAGCAATAAATATTTTTAAGACCCACCCATCGCCTAAATTTCAGCATGCCCAATACAAATTCTAAGTTTTTTCACAAAAATCACTGAAAAATTTTAACCAAGTTTTAGATTTTGAGAGATGCGAAGAGTGTATTGGTTTTACAATAATGTGTGTATTTTTATATGTCTTTAATTAAGCCATTTTTCAAATGTTTATAAGTATTGATCCTATGCGATAGGAAAAACCACCAAGAAATATCGAAAATACGGCATTTTTCACGAAAACTAAAATTTTGACGATATCAATTTCAATAGTTTAAGATAACTTGGTCAATATCTTACTTAAAGACTTGAAAATTCTACTGGATATTCACCTAGGTAGTAGGTACTATGCTACTATATTATATTACATTATGCGCGATTAAATTTTGAAACCTTTACGTTAATTTTTATATATAATTTTAACTTTATATTATTTTTTTTAGTCTAAATCTAAAACTTTTTTCTATATATAGGTACATTTAAATTAATTTGATTTATTTAAAATAATATTGTATTTTGGCCGTATGCTAAAATTTATTCTTATTATTCGTTCCTATAATGTAGTATTTTTTCATATTTATCACTACGGAAATAAACAAATATTTTGTATTTAAATAGAAGAAAAAACGTATAATACAATTGTATTATTCCGATAGAGCAGTCAATAAAAAAAAAAAAAAATATGTTTTCTCTAAATTTAACTCTCCACCACGTAATCCTTCGAAGCTAATTGGCAGTAAAAAGAAATTACTGTCAAGAGAGTTAAATTAGAGCATAATATGTTTTTTTTTACGAAATTTCATCAATAAACGTTTACTGAATAATAAGTATTTAGGCTGTTAAAAGAGAAAATTAATCGATTCTATTCTATAGGTAAATTATGAAAGCTGCCTATAGTACCCGCTATATATGACATAAGTTTTACACTTTTTATAATATTATTTTTGTCAATTTGTTTTTTAATTGTCATTTTAAATTCTGAACAAAGCGAAAAATGTATTGGTTCTAAAATTTTGTGTATTAAAAAAAAAAAAATTGTATGTCTGTTAACACTTTTTCGATCTGAAATAATGATTCGATTTTCACGAATAGCACATGTTTTCGGTAGGAAAGTGGATGTTTTTGGTACTTTATTTAAGCAATCACATATTTATTATTATTAATATAAGTACATAATACCTACATAACTTAATAAATTTATAATATACCAGTGAATATAATATATTATTATAAAATATAATATATAGTATTTTTCAATAAGAAATAAATTTTCATAACTTAGAAAAGTTTCTTTTTCGTAAAAAACGAGTTAATTACAACGTATTATTAATATTTGATATTGATTTTAGTTTAAAAATTAATATTGTAATTTATTATGTTCTACAATATAAATTACTAGTAAACCACTTATAATTTATAAATAAATTGAACAAAAAAAAAAAAATGATAAAATAAAAATATTTCGTTTGTATATTATTTTTTGGAATTGCATAAATTATGTTTATGAAATGTTTTTAGATTAATACACAAACAGCCAATGAAAATTATTTATAGAGAATCGTACGATGACGCTCCACTTTTTTAATTTTATCAGGCGTTTGCAAATACAATATAAAAGACGTTCCCATCGTCGCAACAGACATAATACGCATTGTAACGTCAATAATATACGTTGGTAAGTTGTATGATATTACGTTGTAATAGACATTGTTATAATTTTATATTATTATTATTATTATTATTATTTGTTTTCTAAATGATTTAATTGTTTTGTTCGTATAGATTTAATTTTGTGAATTCGTCTTAAACACCGTTAAAAACAAAAACAAAAAATGGGCGCTGAAAAAGTAACCATGAACATCGTTGTCGTTGGACAAGTTCAATCTGCCAAATCAGTCAAGAATTTCGCCAGGACTGTCTTAGTCACCAACACAACAATGGTGAGTACTAAGTAGAAAAAACTAGTTTATTTTCGATAATAATTAATAATATTTTTGTTTGGTAAATTATATATTTTCCTCATTTCAACATAATATTTTATTATTAATTTATTATATTATATAATAAATTATTTGTGAAGAACAATGAAATAAAACAATTAATTGGATATTTAAAAACACTCTTAATGATATTAATATTACAATGAAATTATCATATATTATTTAAATTTACAGTATATAATATAAGTTATAAGATGTTGATGACCATATTGTAATTTATTATTGTATGAATACCTACTTTTTTAATATATAAAATACTTAGTTTTTTTTTTTATAGTATAATTTTATTTTTTTCGTTACCTATTTAATTTAAATTTTTATTGAATTCTCATTATAATTTAAACTAACATGATAATTTATGTGTATTATTTTTGTTTTAGAATTGAAAATTAATACAGTTCATCCATCAACCTTAATAATGCCATAGTCCAAACTCCAAACAATACATTATAATAATATTCTGTTTAATTAATAATAATATTATGATGTATTGATGTGCAAATAATAAAACAGTTTCTTCCGTTATTTTTGTTGTTTTTTATTCACGTTTTTTTTAACAATATTATGTGAAAATTTCACAAAATGATTGACGTAAGGTATAATCAATATAATTGTTTTCATTTCCGTATGTATAAAATTATAATATAATAATATATTATACGTATATCAAATAAAATACAATACTTATAGAAAATATTTAATAATATTATTAATATATTATAATAATTTATATAATTTTAAATGTTTTAATTAAAATTTTATCGGATACATTATAATAAAACAGATTTGGTTTCAAATAATGTTAATGCAATTTTTAAAACCCTTAAAACTTTATAATACTCCTAATGTATAATTATTATATTCCCAAATATCCTAGTTTTATTATATTTAATCACATTTTTCTGCGTAGTTCATCAAATTAATATTTTTAACATTATATCATTAACAAATTAATAATAATATGATTTAATAAAATAAAATAAATAATATGCCTGATAATTTAACTAATTAATTTTGCCATTTGAAAAATTATCACGTAGTTATAGCAATAATTCACAAACATCTTTATATCTATTTCGAATTGAGATAAACTAATAATCATTCAATACCTATAATATTATTATCTACTCTATATGTCTAAAAAATAAAATCTAATATTATAAGCTAATTTTTCAATCATATGTAAATACAAACACATAACATGTGTTTATAACGTGTAAACACATTGACAGTTGTTTATTTCAATATAAATATTAATATAATATTGTATTAAATTATAACTATTGTTTCGTTCAATTTTCACTTAATTAGACGATTGTAATAATTATAATACATAATGGAAGACTGCGGTGATAAAATTAGATTGAAAATTTTAAACTTAGATTATCTTTTGAAAAAAACCTCATGGTGCATTAATAATAATTTTATCAATTACGTTAGATTGTGCAAGTACATGGAACAGATAATAGAATTATCAGAAAACAATTTCGTGAGTCACAATGCACTCTACTCGTGTATGAATATTTTATACAATTTCATAATATCGCTTGTATTAATTTTAATTTTAAGTGTAATGTTCTTCATCTTATTATTATATTTTTATTTTTTTGAAAAGAGTAAAAGATTTATAATTTTGCATCAAGCATAGGTAATATTAAATACAAATTTTTTGACATCGATTTTAATAATACGTATAATAATAAAACTAATTATGGATAGAAGTCGAAAACAAACTGAAATATTATGATGTTTTTTTTTTTTTTTTTTTTTTTTTATCAAGTTTTCATTGTAACTCGTAAGATTACCAAAATATCCACTATAAAACATCATTAGTGGTTGAAGTTTATTAACAAAATTAGGGTTTTAAAATGTTTTAGTTAATTAAAGAATATTAAATAGGTATATCGGAAAAAGAGAATTTAAAATTCGTTATGAATAATATATTATAATCTGTTTGTGTAACATCGTTTTAGGGATTAATTAGTGTTCAACGTAGTTATATTAATTAAATTTTTTTTCTTATACAGTCGTTAGACCATTTGTTTTACGTAAATGATATAGTTGAATTTTTGGCCGAGAATTTTACGTCCGAACCGAATTACGTATATTATTTCAAAAGAATGTTGGGTTTGTGCTTGATGCCGCCATCGGTAAAATCTATTGTTGAATGTTTGAACCTTACGATAATGATACGATTCTATGACGTAATGGGTAAAATATAATTTAATCGATTACCCCGTTACGTACATCATAGGCTACTATTTTATTCTTCTACGATATTGGTGTTAAATATATTTATTTATTTTTATTTTTTCGTGTGATATGGATATTTCTTTTTACTCCGAACGAAGTGAAATGTATTTGGTCGGTTCTTAACCATGCCGAACTCAACGTTCTCGTGTTCGGCGTACTTCAGTCGTCCGTATTCAGATGTCAGCCGGTGCCGGAAAATTCTATAAGTTTACGTGCTTGTTACGAGGCAATCGAGGCGAGCGGTTTGCCGGCGGCTTTAATGAATTTAATCGAAAACGCCACGACTCAAACTTTTCTCGACGATTTATTAAAACTGTCCTATAACATCGCAGTCGTGTCCAATCGATCGGGTAATGACGAACGAAAATAATATTTTTGATAATATTACGATTTCGGATAGTCGTATAGGCACACTAACATTTTTCGATAATATATCGACATAAATTTAATAATTATTATAATAATATTATGTTGTATTATTTTATTTTTCGTGATCTCAATGGATCCGACGATTTTTCGCAGCGTTACGCATGATTCAATCCGACGGTGTCCGTATACTGGTCAACGTTTTGAAGCCGAATCATCTTTACATACCAACGTGTTCTTACGTACGCTCGACTATGCGAGAGTACGTAATTTTGCTGTTGAATCAAATGTTTTCTGCAAAGTGTGATGCGAACATCACTTTCGAATTGCCACGCGTCACCGGTACAACTTTGGAGTGCGCATACACGTTTTACATTTTTTATTTTGTTTGAAGTATGCTTAAGCTAAAATAATTATTGTATTTTATAGAATTTTACTTTTTAATATAAAATCGGAGACTGAAACGAACGTACCGAGCAGTATGAGAATGAGGAACGACATTTGCCGTACCCTGTGCGAAATATTAGAAAATTGTCCGATAGACGAGAAAGAGTTTTCCGATGAAATTATAACGGGTAATAAAATTTTATTTTCATGTGACGGTTAGATGTAGTTTAACACATTGTATATTATTAATTCGTACAGAATTAGTCATGTTGTGCGTTTGGCCGGAAATATTGCAAAAATCACATTGGTTAAACAACGTTTATTTTGATTTTGTGAATGAAAATTTTATATTCAAAAACATTATGATAGATATTGTAAACGAAGCGTTTATAAACTTAAAGAAAAGTGTTAAGGTAAATAAAAAATTGATATATCTTGTAAATATATTATATGATAATATTATTAGTTTGTATGTCTGTTAACGATATATTATTATATAGTTTCAACAGTTGAACATGTTTTTGATAAAGGAATTTATGATATTGTTGGACGTAGAGTACACAAATGGTACGTACGGCGATAATTTACATACTATTTTAAATCGTTTATTGATGAATTTGCCGTATCTACTGTTGAATTCCATCGATAATTCTACTAGAAATGAATGCTGTGTAAAGTTGAGTAATTCGAGCGAATAATATTATAAAATATCGCGTTTTATTATTATAATAATATACAGTGTGATATAAAACGATAAATATTATGAAATTATTATTAAAACGGCTTGTTTTCGATTATTAATCATTTCTATGACAGGTTATTGGCTTTAATTAAGTCGTTGCAATCGGAAAAATGTTATTCCTGTACAATGATTAATGCCATTATTTGCATAGGAATCGTTTCAAATGATAATTACGATATGCTTCGAATGCTCAAGACAATGAAAGCAGACGTTTTGATTAATTGTAATATAGCAACGCTGTTTCATTATAAATTATAATATGATAACACCGTTACGGATTCGATATAAATCTTATAATATTCAAATCATAAAATGTTTAATTTAATTGCAGCGGTAATATTGGATACGCTAATGAATGAAGATTATAATTTTCAAGACATCAGCATATACGGACTAAACACGTTAAATGTATTTTACAGAGAAAATCAACATAATCCAGAAATACAAAGGATGGTTTTCAACATGGTAATGAGGATGATGAAATTATATTTCATTGAAGATACTGACAAAAAAATCGACAACCAGTACGATTTAAACTATAAAAATAAAAAATTGGTATAAAATATTGTACTTTCCAGCGTATTATTGGATTTGTTACATTTTATGAAAAATGCGATTATTCGGTACGCCGATCAAGTACAACTGTTCGTCTGTGCCGGAGGAACTGAACAGTTGTTGAATGTTTTGAGTGTAACTAATAGATATTATAAATAAATACATTTTTTGTTTGTTTTATTTTGGTAACGTTACAATATTATGTTTTTTTTTTTTTTTTGTCGTATGCGATTCGAAGACCGTGAAATATCCGATACAGTTGGTAATATTAACGACACTCGTTGATCTGGCCGTGCACGAATCGGCCAAAAAACGCATTAAAAAATGGAAATCTAAGACTACGAATGAGGGTTATTTGGAATTGATGTGCGATATTTGGAGACGGGAAAAAGTCAAGTTTTATTTCATAGGTCAGTGATAACAATAATAATTATTCCATTTTTGATAGAAACAGCATTGTAATATCGTTTCAAAATCAATAACTTTAATTCTAAGTATACGTTTTTATATATCCTTTTATAATTTTTTTTTTTTTTTTTTTTTGTAACAATAATAAATCTGTAGTGAATATCGAAAATCACATTTTCATAAAAAAAATTTAAGTTTTATTATTTATTTACACTCCTTTTCCGTGTATTTTGATTATTTATATGTATTCGATGTTGTATGTTCTCATGTGTTGCCAAACAAACTGATTATCCTTATTATCCTATTGAAACGCAAACAAACACAATGGTTAACGGGACAAATTTGTATAATTATTATTATTATGATCATTACAGACGACGAATTTATGTTTCGGGAACAATACGATAACACTACAGTGGAGAATCTAATCAACGGTTGTAGTCCGACGGTAGAGTCTTTGTTTTTGCATGTACAGCCGAAAATTTATCTACTCGTGCAATTGATCGAATTTCCCAATGACGTGTATGAGGAGACCGCAAACGAAATTAAAGAAAATACGATAAAAGCGTGCGGTCTCGTCCGCGGTTTCCACAATAAAGCCACCATGGCGCATATTTATCACTATTATTCGATAAAATTGGGTGAAATATGGAACGAAAACAATATGATTTCTCAAGCACCGAACCAATTACAGTCACCTGTCGAAACTCAATCCATTGACATCATGACGGTTAGACACGCATTCCTGACGTCTTTGATTAAAACAATCCGGACAGAAATTACTAATATGGACACGAGCGAATCGGTGAGTTACGCGAGGATTTTAATGATATTATATTTTTTATACGTATGTATTTAAATAAAATATATTATAATATTGTTAATATACAATTATTATGCTTTTGAATTATAAAATGAAAACAATTTCTCCGAAAAAATAATAATATTGTTATGTGTCGTTGACCGTTGTTAAATGTTTATCGACTTGCACTGTAATAATAATAATATATGTTGTATGTATTTATTTAAATACTTATTACGTACTAAAATAAGGAACAACTCAATAATAATAAATGGATGTTATAGGAATAAAATAATAATTTAATAATATTTTTATTTTAGGAAATTCACAAAGAAAACAAATTGTATGAGGAAATAAGAAATTATCATTTGAATACTGGAAATAAAAAAATACAAGGAGTGTAAAATACTTTATAAAAATATAAATTATTTCAATAATAATATTATAGTAAAAAAGTAACAAAATTGCTTCGGAAAAGAGATATTAATAATAAAAAGTCTTAAATATTTAAATTGAAAAAAATTGATAATAAGATCGCCTTCTAAATTTTTTTTTTCATTTTTCTTATTAATACAAAATATAATTTTACTCACATAAAATATCTAAGTGTTTTAGTTTTAATCCATTAATCGATTGAAAACTTTGACAACAATTTCCGTTTTTAAAACGTGCTTGATGTTTATATTAATATGTATATAGAATATTATTACAGAATAACTTTTAAATTATATATTTAGGAACGCGAAATACTTTCAAGTTTTACGAAAATTAATGTTATGTAATTTCGATAATAACGCTAACGTCTAAGATAAAAATTATGAATAATTTATTTTGTATGCTATCAAATGTATTTATATATATATGTTTGATGTTTCCCTAAAATATTATCGTGGTCTTATACAAATTTATATTTTGACGACTTACGAACCATATACCATTTACCATATAAACTTACTCCTGTTTTTTTTTTTTTTAATTCTTGTAAATAATAACCTAACGGACGTTGATTATATCGCGTTCAAGTGGTACGCATAAAAATCCTTATGTAATATAATAAAACCCTCGTATAATATTAGCAGCCCTACATTCAAATGTAAAGTAAACATGAATACATGATGCATAACATGGATACAGTACCTAATAATGCCTTACACAATTTAAATCATTTTTATTTTATTTTGAGAAATATGTTATTTATTAACAGTGAAAACTCAAATTAACCCATTTTACATTGGTATATTATTATACAGTTATATGATAAAAAAAAAAGTAAAGTTTAATGGTACTTCTCGTATTTTATTCTTTAATTCATTTAGATCGACTTTGACTTTGAAAAACGTATATATTATTTATCTCATTTTAATTATTTGTTCATACAAAAATATTGTATATTATGTGTTTGACATAAATTAAAGATAAAAAGTCTACAAGATGTTTGTGATGGCCAGTGGAAGTCATATTTCATCCCTTGCTTGAGTCCTTGAAACGATTAAATATAATTAGTGGTAGTGGAATAACAAAGCGTTGATTTATTATTAAGATTTGAAAGCAATGATAAATCATCGCCTTTGAAATATTCCTTAGTGTAGTCTATTAAAGTCCAAAACCATAATATTAAAATATCCTTATTGTTCATAAACAATTAAATAAATATTATATAGTTTCCATATAATTATGTAATATTTTTCTTATTAAAAATTCAAAATATGATAGGAAAGCGTCAAAAAACTTAGAAACTATATTTTTGATTAATTTGATTTTAATTATAAAATTCTTAGCTCAAGTTCAGAATCTAAAATATGAATTAACGTTATTTATGAATTTGTTACATTTATCTATTCCATCTACGTCATTCACTAAAAAATATTTTAAATTAATCTCTATAGACTGTATACAGACTGAATATTCGTCAAAAATATTTTATTTCTTAATTAATAACAATTGTTTTCAAAACTATATTTCATCAATGGCAAAATGCTAAAATGCAATGTTAAAAATCATTGTGAATACTCGTATTTTATAAATTTATATAAGTATATATATACGATAATATTATAAATATTTCGATTAAAATCACTTTAGGAAAAATTATGAAATAACAGTTCCTGGTTATTATTATATTCATAGAACAAATTGAGTTAAAAATATTAATAGTAATTTTTCTTAAAATTAAATTAATTATATAATTGTCCGATCTGGACAGTTATTGAATAGAGAGATTAATGTGTGTGAGGATTATGGTAGATAAATGGTTGTAAATATTATGCAAATTAAGTACAAATAAGTCGCAAAAGTTCTTTTCAGTCTCCGTCTAGCGTTACACTAATTTAATTATATACCTTATATAAAATGTACGGATTATGTGCTATGCTTGTATAAAAATACATTAAAAATATTTATAAATTAATTTTAATAAAAGGGAAGGTATACAGGTGTAAAGAAGATAGTGTTGAATTTTGATTAAATTTGAATGCAATGATAAATTATTACATTTGTAAGATTTTGAGCAAAATTAATCAGATAATAATATAATATGTACTGATTAAAAATTTTATATTTATCAGTCTCTCTACATTCAATATAAATAATTTATCATAAAACTCCTAAAACCTACATATCCAAATCTGACAGTACTTCGCTCAGAATCGTTTTTCGAATGTATAATGACTAATGATTTATCATTGTATTCAAATGTTAATCAAAATTCAACAATATCGTCTTTATACTTGTATCCCTTCCACACCAGTATCTCTTCCCTTAATTTTTATACTTTAAACAGATATAAAAAAAATCGTAAATGTAATAATTCACAATTAATTGGAACTGAGTAAAATGTATTTGAGCTTCAATAAAATTTTCAAAATATTTCAAAATTTTTTGTCAATTTTATATACTATTATTGTAAAATATTGAGAAATAATAATACGAATCTGCAAATATATAGGTACCTACTATAAATATTGATTTTACTAAAGTTTCAACTAAAAACACCAATACAAAAATTTAAGAACTGATATTTTTCTAATAATATATTGGAAATACGTTAATAAATAATAATATATTAGTATGCATTAATCAAATTTTCAAAAATTTTCCAAATTTTTTGTTTTTTCCACTAATTTGTATTGTAAAAGTATAAAGAAATAATAATAAGAATACTTGTATGGATACTAAAATTATATATTTATACGTACATTATTTTAATTATATTATTATTTTACAATATAACAACTAAATTATAATGCCATATTAATGACTATATAATATATGAATAAATGAAGAATAATATAAATTATATATAAAATATTTAAATAGCTTTCAGCAGTTGTTTTAAATAATATAATATAAATACCTATATAAATATTCACCAACCTGTTTATTAGACGCGTGTATTTAATATTTTCAGTGCGGTTACATTTTCCGCGGTGGTTATATTTAGTAAAAAAAAAAAAAAAGTTATTTAGATAAATTTGACATTATAAAAATATCTCTAATTTTATCTGAAACATTTTTTGCGTAATTTTGATTTTATAAACATTTATAATGTTTTGCATTACTTTTATCCTTTTTGTGGACTTTTTTACTTTTTAAATCTATCGCGGTATCACTCAATACGATAACACTGTGGTTTGATTTGTTTGTTAAATTTATTGATTTCAAAGTATCTTTGTCAAACAATGACAGGTCCACGTCATCTGAATGTTCGGAAGTCTCGTTATCCGATTCGTCACAGAAAATTGCATTGTATATATGCTGATTTTCGGGATTCCTTTCGGTAGGAACAACACTACATACTGATTTTTTCCCTTCGATCCTCGTCCTCGAATTTATGGTTTGGATTGATTTTTTCGACGTTTTTTTCGAGATCGGTTCATCGTTATTACATGATAGTAAACCAAATTTATACGTAAATTCGTCGGCGGACACGCGCAAAGTCAGTAATCTCGGCATTACCGTTTCCTTTTAAAATTTAAAATATAATATTAATAACGCAATAAACAACAATCAGAATTGTAACCAACTACTAAATATCGTTTTTCTCAATAATTACATTACATTTATGTCTATATTTACCCCGGTTGGAGTAGTAACTTTTCAATATTTTTATTATCATTCGGTAACGTGATGTTATTCGAAAGTAATACATTGCTCAGACACTTATAACATTCTTATTTTAGCTTTTAGATTCTGAGCGAAGCGAAGAATGTATTGGTTTACAATGATGTGTGTCTTTTTTTTTTTTTTAATTTATAATTATTAAATACAAAATAATATGCAAGTTTGTCCAATTGTGAACCATATTAAGTGTCTTAACATGTTGATGAATTACTGTAATCAAAATGAAATTCATAAACGTAATGGCAAGTGTTTTATGTGATGATCTTCGAGATGCCAATGAGTATGGGGAAGAGTTATTTAACTATTATAAAGGTATATATAATTTAATGAAAATTATGTTTGTTTTATTATTTCATTATTAATAAAAATAAAATCATAAACAAACAAAATTATTTTATTATTGTACGAGTAAGTATAAATATTTTTTGTACTATTATGTGATGTTTTTTTTTTTTTAAAAAAAATTTGAACTTGAACACGAGCCGCGTTTTAACAAGTATAGAATATTGTGTTTTATAGCTATATTTTTTTTTATACATGTTGACATACTCATAAAAAAATCAACAATATTAAAGCACGTCGTGATACAAGTATCCATTATTGTACAAATATTGTCCTCATCGTACAAGGGATAATAATGTAACAATAAGTCAAAACTTATAATATAGAGCAAAGTGTTTATATTGCGCGAAAACATATTATGCTAAAACTACGTTTTTTCAAATTATATTTAAATATTTATGTACAGGTATTTTAAAATTAAAATACAGTTATAATTGTTGTTTTTTTAATTATTCAACGGACGATTGGATGAAAAAAACATGCGTAATTAATAATATATTATATATTTAATTATTAAACGTCAATTTTTCTTATTACACAATATTTAATATATAATGGGAGTTAAATTAATAATATTAAATTTTTTGCACGTAAATAATAAATTATATAATAATTCCGTAGGAACACGATCAAACAGCGTATAAAAAATAAAACTACATCCAATGAAAAAAAAAAAATGAACTTTACCAATATTATAGTTTCTAAGAGTCATAAAATAAATTAAAAAAAATAAATAAATATTGGTAAATAGTATTTACATTTATTTTTATTTTATATAAGAATGAATACGCAAAATGTTGTTTCACAGACATAATCTGCCAGAATACAGAAAATGATAATATATACCCATGGGTACGATTTAGGATATTGACTGGGCGTACTATATTTTTCATATTTTTTTTTTTCTATATGTTTTATATATCTATCATAAAATAATATTTTTACGCTTATATATTATATATATATCTCAGGTTTTAAATCTCAATGATTTATTGGATTACAGTCGAGTGTTATTGGTGTGCAGGCAAAAATCGAAGACTACAATTTTTATATTTACCATTAAAAAAAAAAAAAAAAAAAAAAAAATGATATTATACATAGTCTTGGTGACAATAAAAAGAAAATCTTTATCTTTGACAAATAAGTAATGACATTTTCACTTTTATAATATATTATTTTTTCAATAGAACTTAATTGCTTAGTTTTAATGTAAATAAGTAGGTACCAATTATAATATTGATGTTTATTATTATTATTTATAAAATGAACGTTTCAGTTGCTTAAATTAAATTTTTTGATAAAAAAAAAAAAAAAATAAAAAAAAAAGACGCACATCATTGTAAAACCAATAGAATCGCTCAGAATCTAAAATTCAGAAAAAATCATATAATATAATTTGAAGGAAAGGTTAAAATAAACTATTGATGTTGTGTAATATTAATTTCACGATAGCAGAGAAATAGTTTTTAGATTTCCACAAGTCGTCATCATTCATTCGCAGTAAATCGCCGTTAATACTAGCTGTATGGATTCGAAACGTCAATGAAGTGAGAGAACATGCACAGATGTTTGACAACGCGTACCACGTGTGAGTGGAAATAAGTCAGGGAAATAATAAAAAATTTTGTTCATAACCTGGAAGTATATTTGTATTACATAATAATATATATTTAATATTGATTGAATCAAAATGTAATATCAATATGAATTATGCAACTACGAGTATACATTGTATAAAACGATAAAAAGTTCAGTGATTTACATTTTCCAGCAGGTTAGGCTATACTTATTGACGTGAATATGTATTATAAATTCTAATTCTAGATAATATATAATGTATATAGTTGTGCGGCATATAATAATAAAACGTAATATACAAAAAGGAAAGACAAAAGCGACGACGAAATCGATGGAGAGAAAATCGCATCTACGTGGTTGCTATCTATTTCTCTGGGGAATTATATTGTAAAAGACGCGTCGTCAGGAACGAACACGTACACGGTAATGATATATGCACGTATAACTTCGACAAATGTGCCATAATAATAATAATAATAATAAATTAATAATCCTAATAATAATAATAATTATTATTATTATTATTTATTATTATTATTTGCAACATAGTATAGATTACAAATGAAATGTGAAAAGTTCAAAGTTTGTTGTTGCACCGATGAACTATCAAAGACACGTAAATTATAATTTTTCTTACTTTAGCATTATATTCAGAAAAATGATGTTGCAAAACTCCCATGGTATTTCTGTTATAGCCTACAGTTTTATATCACACCATGCAACATTGTGTGTAATACATCAGAAAATTTATTAATTTTTAATTGGTTACAAATACTACGATAAGAAAAAATTGCGGAATAAACGCTTCGGAAATTATAAGAACGAAAATAGGATACGATCGTTGTACATTGGATTGATCGATTGATAGTTGATAATATTGCGTGGTCATATCTTTTAGGTTGTAAATTATTACAGTTGAGAAAATAATATAGTTGTGACGAACAAATGGAAAGAAAATGGATACGAGAAAGACCTGTGGGAGAGTATAATATAATAATACACTCAAAGTTAATATATTATTTATCTCCTCAATAATATTTTTCATTTATTTTTTATTTAAATTTTTTTTTTTTTTTAAATTGATTAACTTATAAAAATTTTAAATCAGACGAAATAATTCATTCTACGTTATTATTAGCATAAGTGATATTTCTGAAAGTTAAATGAGCATGTAAAAATGCCTTGGCATTAGGAAAGGAATTTAAACTGGATAAATCCTAAACACGAAGGAAATAATTACTTGACTCACCGCCAGTTTTGAGGTAACGCACTTTTAACTTCCAGTAATCTTAACTCGTGGATTCGTGTTCCTTCGCCATAATATATTATATAGATTTGGAGCATAATTTCGATAGAAGTTTTTATCCTGTATATGTATAATGTATATCTACTTATTTTGGGCCATTCTTCCAATATTATCCAATAGTTTTCTATTATAGCAGTGTGAAAAACACTAAAAGCCAACGATTAAACGACATTTTAGGGATGATCACTATGGCAACGATTATTATCTTAATAAAATTAATGATTTATTCAAATGAAATCGATATGAAATATTCATGAAAAAAAAAAAAATCACGATTTAAATATTATAATTTAATATTATTTATTTAGTAGGTACGCTTTTTTTCTGAGCCCCGAAGTCTCTCTCCACCGCGTCGTGTTACTAACCATCGAATAAAATATATACCAATAACAATATTTAAATTATTCATACGATTCTCTCTCGGGATGGTTTCTTATTCCAACGCGAAAATTTATAATAAAATAACGTAATCTAAGTGCCAGCGTCGTTTCTACGCTTCATTATTATTACCGTATACCGTATGACAAATGTCTTTACGAGATCTTAAACGAGTTCTGGTGGCCCGGACACGAGCGGTTAGAGCGGAAATTTCGAGTTTCCTGTGCGCCACAGGTGCGCTGTCACCGCGGACTACGCGTCGAGTGCCGCCGGACGACCCATTACTGTACCTGTATTATACGTATACGGACTCGGTGGGTCTCGTGGCAAAGGACGCGCAGGAACCGGGAAAAAGGACGAAGGAGAGCGGCGGGTCGCTGCAGGACGCAGAGAAGGCAGGCGGCATCGTTACCGCGGCAGCGGCATTACCTGCCGTCTCAACGCGCCGGACCGCCGGATGGCAACGCGATCGTATAACATTGTTCAGTCGGTTTTTGTATGCGGAACGCAATCGACGCGTCCGTCCATCGCAAGTTTTCGTGCCTACATAGTACGCGTTACATCGCTCGTTGTTAAAATATTATTATTATAAACTATAATAATTAAAATACGGCGTAAATATTATAATAAATTGGGCGAAAATATACGCGTTTTAAGTGTTTCAGTCGTTGCGTGAATAAATTATTAAATTGCGGTCACACTTTGGCGGTTGTATGATTAGGAGGGCCGGGGGTTGATATCGCTAAGTATAATATTATTATTCACTTTTCTATTTACATCCGCTTGCAGTTCGTGTGCGGTGGACGTGATACGCGATTGTTATTGTTGTTGCGTCCGACGGGAACGTTACCGCGACCGCGGTGACGAGCAGTCGGATCACCGCAGCAGTGTAGTTGTGCGTTTTACCCGTCGGCGAAGTGACCGCACGATTCTCGCGTTGTTGCTATTATAATGGACCGTCGCCGTTGTTCTTCGGACTGCGGTGCGTTTGTCGTGCGCGTAACAGTCGCAACGGTTAACGGTCGTACCGGCAAGCGTTGTCTTAGCGTGGCCAATTCTTGTTGTAGTGGCGGAGGTCGTTGTCGTTGTTGCCGTACCAGATTTGGGGGCAGTGGCTGCAGCAGTGGTCGTATTGTCAGTGCGCCGGATAATATAATCGCATCAAATAACCGTAGTTCGGGCCGTAGTGAAACTACGAAAACGGCCGTCCGCCGCCGACGCGAAATCTCTTTGGTTTTGCGATCGGCCGGTATCGTCGCGTAATTCGAAAGTGAGTTTGAATTCATGCCGTTATGGTATATACGTATAATTGTAATGAATAATGATATAATCAGGTAATATAATATTCTTCGCGGTTAAATTGATAACGGCGCGTTATCAGTATAATAATAATAATAATAATAATAATATTACGTATACGACACGAATCTGACGAAGCCGACAAAATTTTATCACGTATCGGATATACGCGTCTAACCGAATATAAAATATATACCTATTACGGTTATTATACGTGCGGGTAGACTTACGTCGATAACAGCGATAAATCACGAAACGAGTATTTATCGTTATAAAAAAAATATACATAACACGCGTTACGAGCGTATAAAAACGAGTAGGTATAATAATATAATGTTATTGTTGCAACGAAACTCGTATAAAATATAAACGATGGAGACAAATGTGTTTACGCGTAGACTACAGGCGTCGAGCCGTCTGTACAGCGCACGATAAGGGGTCCCCGCCGTCGCAATCGAGAGCCGAGCAGTCTGCTGCCATAATTCATCCCGTTTTCACAATGCGATAATATATTTAATAATAATGCGAAAATATATTTAATAATATTTTATTAAAACATTACGCGTATACGTTACTAAAAATATACTAAATAACCGTACGATTATACGCGGTGATCAAAATGATAAATATTGATATTTTTTTTTTTGTTTTTTATTAAATGATATTACGCGGTATTTCGTCAGTGGAATTTATGATTTGTAATCCGTAATAATATTATTAATTCTATACCAGTAATATAATAGTCGATTTAATGCGTTGTAAGGATTTTACGATCGTTTAATTTCAATCCTCATCGCGTGCATACAATTTATATATTTTATACACGACCGAATCGTGTTAGTACCTACAAATTAAAATGTTTGCGAAATAATATATTTATTATGTTGACCAACGATCCCTGTAATGTGTACTTTAATAATTATAATTCGTAATCAAATCGTTTTTTTAAACGCGAGGAGAAAACTGTACAGTTAATTAAACGCATCACCGATAGATTTAACAGTCTATAAGTAGTATTTATTTTCGAACAATTAGGTATTATTATATTCTCGTAGAAACGTTAAAAAACTAAAAAAAAAAATGTAGAGAAGTAAAGTAGTTATTTGTTCTAAACATAATAATAATATAATATTTAAATTATTTATGAAAATAATAAGAATAACATAAACGTTGTATTATTATTACTATTATTATTAAATCATAAAATATTTAATATATAAAAGTTTTAAAAAAATTATATATGAATTTTTTTGTCTCTTACACAATATTATATAAAATAACTAGTTTTTATTTAAAAGTTGAGCGACTATATTATTATGAAACTTTATGTACTTCAAAATTTTCTATTGTTCTTCTTTTATCAAATTTTGGAACCATACTTTTTTTGTTATGTTATATACTTATATTATATCTACACCTATATATTATTTCATAGTTTATATTAGAGTATTGTTGTTTACCAAAATATATATTGTAACTTTCCATAAATTGAAATTCCATTATCCCTGCAAAGGCAAAAAATATTTTTTTATATTTTTATTAGTCGTCAACCCTTTTTTATGACTTTAAACCATCTGATATCTTTAAAATTCCATATATTGGATTTATTGGCATTGGAGCCAAAAACATTATTTATACCGTTATATTATATATTATATTATATATGTATAATATAGTTATTTAGTGTTGCTAAATTTATTTTATTACCGTCATAACTTTAAATTAGATAATATTAATTCTAGATTTATATTACAATATTATTATATCATTTATCTAAAATAATATCTGATTAAATGTATTTTGTTAATATTTTTATTTACATTTACGGTTATATAATTTAACCATGTTTATAATAATTATAACACTTATTGGATAAAGTATAATTTAGATAAAAAAAAAAAAATAAAAAATAAAAAATAAATAAAATTGTTAGGTTGTGTTCTCATGTTGAATTGAAAATAGACGTTCAAAAAATTTAGTTAAAACTGGATTTTTAAAAATTTTATATACCTATATACGAGTATTATACGGGTATTATTATTGTTTTTAACTAAACTTGAATAATAATAGCAATCTCATTTTATTTATTCATCTTATATTATAGTAACAGTATCTTGGATTTTATTATACGTAAGCTGTTTTATATAACAATCAAAACTATATTTCTATAGAGGATACAAAGACTATATAACTCGGTCTGTCATAACTTATGAAGTTATGACCTATAACAATAACATCCAAATACATGACAATGTAATCAAAATAGAAATAATAATAATAATTTATTATTATTATTGTTATTAAAGAAGAGAGGCATGGTGTTCCGTGACATTAATAGGCAACACATTGTTCCTGCGTCGACAGAAGTGGACTTAAATTGCCTATACAACTCGCCGGTATAAGCGATGCAAAACAGAATATTGCCATTGCTGCTATTATCATAATATAATTTTTACTAATAAAATTATATTATAATACGACATTATAATGATCATAATAATTTATTTTTGCCTTTATTATAATAATTTTTTCCACAGGGATGATTTTCTTATTATATTGAAATATCAAAACAAAAAAAACAAAAAATTAAAAAAAAAAGAAAAACGGCAGACAACATTCGTTTTGGCGTTTAAAAAAATGTTTGCGAAAATTATTTTAATTTAACCCCGCACATTGCGTTAGACTCGTTTTACAAGCCCGATCAGAAGGTGATTTATTGTTGCCGGATAGACACAAATGGCTTATTTTCTGTCCGTCCGTTTGTCAGTCGTAGCTGTGGCGTTCTAATCTCGGCTCGCAAATTTATGGTGAATTATGCGCGCGTTTCTGCAGTCGACGGGCGGCGAGGGACACTCATAAAACGCGAAATTGAGAGAGAAGAGAAATTAAATTTATGCACTATATATTATATATATATATATTATATGTTAAAATAATATGTATATTAGACCGGTCCTTATTATTTATGAAGGTACGTTTTATATTAATTTTTATTTTTCCGACAGCCATTAAATAGCACTAACACGTGAATGAGAATGAAAAATTTGAAATTTTACTCTATTGCAGATAAAAATCATCTGGTTATTAGATGATGTCAAAAATTTACAGCACGTTTTTAATTTTTTTTTAAATATTGAAATTATAGGTTTTGATAATGACTTGAAATGTTTGTAAATGAAATTTTTACGTGAATTAAATGATGTGAAACTAATTAATTTGGATTTGTGTCATTGTATTCTACAATTAGTCAAAAAGAAAAATGATATAAATTTGTTTAAAATTACGAATAACTTGTTACATATAACTAGTTATTTAAAAATAATATTTTAATATAAATATTAAGTTTTAATAATTGTTTTTATGTTTTACTTAATATTATATTTGAATTTTTTTGATTATTTCAAATTGACTATAAAAAATATACGCCATTCATACTGTTAAGAACTTTTGTTATAAATAATAAATATTAACATCATGATAAACAATTATGTAAATTATTATATAATTTTTAATTACATATTTATATTTATATTTTGTGTTAAGAAATTAGTGCAAAGTATAAATTTAAAAATAAATAAGTAAATAATACATAAACTGAAGTTATTGTTACCATTTATTACTTTAGTGAAATGTTAATTATTTGAAATGTCATAAGATTAATTTAATTTCCATAAACCATCCTTATTAATATGTAAATAACTGAGTATAATGTTTCGGTAGAACATTAAACAATCTGTTAATTATGTAAAATATGGATGAAAGGAATATTAATAATATGAAAAAAACAGGACTCGTTTAGTTTATTAAAATAGTAATAACATCCAGATGATGTTAAGTTTAATTTATTTCCATTTTTACTACCAATTTCCATGCTGCGAATCTCAGCGAAACAGTACCATACAATTATCCATTAAAAAGTGTTTTAATATTCATGTTTTTTCTTTCTTTTTTTATAATTATTATTTCTAAAAAACACAACGAAATCAAAAATAGTATACGGTTCGATATTGGTCTGTCCTTTCGTTCCAATCCGTTGTCGTTCGATGAAATAACAATGTTATACGTTCACTTCACATAGCGGGTTATTGGTTTTTAAAAAATCTC
This sequence comes from Tetraneura akinire, assembly GCA_021307375.1. NCBI lineage: Eukaryota > Metazoa > Arthropoda > Insecta > Hemiptera > Aphididae > Tetraneura > Tetraneura akinire. The sequence goes on along the minus strand of JAIUCT010000022.1, from coordinate 2,041,011 downwards.
GTCTATATCCCATAACGAATCATCTCTCGTTGCTGGCAATGTTCAAGAACAACATAAAGGTATCTTTATAAATATTTTCTATAATGCAAACCCTGTCAAACGCACCGTTGTGTAAATAATAGCCAGTATTCTACCCACGGTAAAAACGATCCTATAATATAAGAGTCGTTTAATATTCTACGGTTAACGTCAGATTTCGTTAACTTCCGTATTTTGCAATATATGCGTACCTATATCATATCTTCACTGTGCATCGACGTGCAATCGTTGACGATAAAATATATATGATTGAACACACAATCTTAAGTATACAGTTATGATATATCTCGCTTTATATCACGTTAATATTATTTGACATGTTGATGATACCCTGTTTTGTCCCTGATTTGTTTTCTATCATCAGAAATTAATATGAATATTTGGTGTTACGACGGGGGGGGGGGGGAAAGAGAGTTTTGGAATGACTCAATCAGAACTTTTTGATTAGACGAAAATTTATCAAAGCGATCTTCTGATGTCTTACAATTCATTAGGAAAATAAATAACATTTTATCCTAAATTGAAAGGAACTGTGTTTATATATTATAATGAGTGGAGAGAGTGGGAGGAGAAAATTGAGCAACTAGGTAATGAAAACATTAAACAGTGAGATAATTTGTTCTTCGTTTTTTAAGTATTCTACATATTATTTTTTACGTTCGACAGAAAAAAAAAACACAAAAAATATTAAAAAGAGATGAAGTCAGGCACGGAACAAAATATCATGTTTTCCGTTCAACTATAGGTAAAACATGTACCTATATATTTTTATCCATAATTTTTTTACGATATTCCTCAAAGTTCGTTTATATCGTATTTTATACCGTTGTAATATACGTACATATTATTATTGTATATTTTTTATTGTAATATTATGCCCATAAAGAAAAATTTCATATCTATTTTTATACGTAATGTTGTATTGAATAGTGATAGGTAAACACCGTCGTTAATTGAACGTGGTCGTATATGTAACATGACAATATAATCCAATTTCCGACAAGTTTTTAATTCATAACCATTATTAACTATAAGCACCGGATGTTGTACAATGGAATCGTAACATTATTTTAGATACCGCTAAAAGTAGTTAACAAATAAGTTGTAAATCCGTTACATAATATATTATAATATGAGGTTTAAATATAATTTTATATTTAATCTTTAATCATTTTGTAAAACATTTAAATTATCAAGTAAAACGTTTTCATGTTATATTCGTGATCGATAAAATTTATAATATTATTAATAAATATTTAGATCTTATAACGTATATGTGCAAAAATAAATGTACGAGTTATATTAATTTATAACTGATAGAAATAATATAATTAAATTAATATATAAGTATGTAAATACCTAATGTTTTCATTAATATTAGCACCTAAATTAGCATAGCCTAAATTTAAAGAACTTATAGGTTGTGGTTTATACTGGGCTAGTGTAAGCTCTTTTAATTTTGACCACTGACACTCTTATATTTTATATCAGTAGATGATAAAGTTTCAAAATCATAAACATAATTTTTTAATGAATTAAAATGTATGAATAATTTATTGGGTTGAGTTTATGATTAAAGATAAAACTTTGCAATTATGAATAATAAATATATTTTGTTAGCCAAAAAAATTATTTTCTTAGGAACTTAAATATTCAATAACAAAAGCACAGAAACCACATGCTTCCAACATTCAGAAGCTCCGGCTTAACAACTTACAAGTAAAATTTATGATTTTACCAATTCTATATTTACTTATTCAGTCATTTTTTTTTTTTTTTTTTTTATAAGTTTGTATGATAAAGGATTTAATTTTTACAGTATTACACTATAAATCGTATAATAATATTAATAATATTAATATAGAATAACCATAATCAATAAAATCAAGCAGATATTATTAGGAATCATGATTGAGATCCTTTAAATCACAATAAATAAGTATATTATAATAAGTAAAAAAAAAAAAAAGTTCTATTAGGTACCGTTTTTCCATTTTACCACTTATTATAATAATCTATTTACTTTTAACTATTTATTCACCTTCAATTTAATTTCAGGAATTTAAATTACATTTAGGATTTAGCGTATTAAATAGAATGTCAATCAACGAGAAAGACGTTATTAATGTCAAGAAAACTGAAATAAATTAATATTTTAAAAGTATTAGAACCGGCAAATGTAATACAGTCTGATAAGAGACTCGGTACAGTGGAGAACCCACAGCACCATAGTGTACAACAGCGCTCTAGGTATTAATTTGTTTTCCCAATACGATAATATGCTTAATATAATAAATCATTATAATATATTATATGTTCAATGTAAATTTATTCATACTAACAAACCACGCCAAGGAAATACTTCTTTGTATACATACATTTGTATAGAAACATATGAGCTATGTAAAAATAAATATCAATATAAATATTATTATATAATATTAAGTATAAAGTATTATATATATACAAATGAAAACCATACATACCATTAATATTGTAATGCACTGTCAAATCAATAAAATTATCGAATTTTTGTAAACCTGCACTACTCAGTGTTTTTATTTTTATATGTAAATATTGTGCTAAAATAACATTTCTCGAATAACAGTATTCATCCCTTAATACGAGTGTACCTACAATGCTGAATATATTTAGCGACAAAGGATAAACCGTATAAACAAGGTTATGTTTTAAAACAAATACATTTCTTAATAATTTGTTTTTAAAATAATATTTTGGTATCTCCAGTTATTTTTGTTTTATCTTTTATTATTTATTTAAATTTTGTTTAGAGTAATATTTACGAAAAGGGCAAAATAAATTTTGCGTACCTAGACAAAATATCATACAAATGTAAAGATAATAAGGATTATAATGAAAATAAAAAATATAATTCTCTACCGAATGTTTTCTATGACAGTATATATCTAATTAAATTTTTTTTAAAAAAAGTGTTTTATTGTGAATAACATATTATGACTATGAAATAATATGAAAATCAAATAATGTATACTTACACGATAAAAATTAAGAAAATAATGACACATAATTTGTTTGTGATATTAAAATATATTTAATTAAGACGTATTATAATTATATAATATTTTGCCAGTTGATTCGATTTATTACAATCCGTTTTACGAATTAATCTATTAGATGTTCATTAGAAACATAGAAAAATAATACTAATCATTGATTCTATTGGATAGAATAACTACTAACGTACCTAACAATGTAATTCTAAACGGAAAATTTATGCACGTAATCAATCATTTTTATGGACATTTTAAAATTATTTATCAATTTGATTGTTTTTAAAAATAAATAAATGACTTTTTTTAGGATCGTATGGTTTTTGGCTATAGGGCTGGCTGCGATCATGTGGCACTCGGGTGGTATGGGCAGCCATGGTGGCGGATGGATGAAACTGATGGGCATGGTCCACAGAGATCGGAGATCGGCGCAAAGGCACGTACAGGACGCGGCCACAGCGTTATTGGCTCCGATCGACAGGTACGCAATAACAGTTATACAGTATTTGTAACAGGATAATGGAAATTTTCGATTACAGAAATGACCGAAAAGTAATATTGAAAACGTTCATTTCCGCCATTTTTGTAACGAAATACATTGCAGATCACTATGTATATGTATTATATATATATTTTTTAATAACTATAATAATATACTGCAGTATTACAAATCCGCATTTAAGCACATTTTAGAATTTATGTTTTTCTATTTTATTCTATTTATCGTATAGTACAACGTAATTGTCCGATTGATGATGGTTACCATATATTTCTATTTGTATTTATTTATTCCTGTGTCGAATTTCCGTAGTTATTATTTTTATTTTTACTATTGATTGATTACTGCCATTTCGCGTTTTTATTCGTATATTATTATCGGCTACACACAGACTTTCAACGACTGATAATAAATGTATATTATAATAGTATATTATAATAAATTATGTGTACGTAACATGCGATAATGGCACCGTTAACGGAAAAACGATGATTTACGCCTATTACTGTACATATAATAATACGGTCTAATCCAGCTCGTGTTCGACCCGTACAGGTCAAGTGCAAGTGCGAGGGACCGAAGGGGACATATCCTGTACTCGTTCCCGGACGGTCGACTGGACCGTCGTAATTGGTTTGTGAAAATCCCTAGTTTGGACGTTAAATCTAAACGGAGTAAAACCAGACGCGTGTAATAAACAAATTTGTGTTGCTATACCCACGCGATTGATTCATTCGTCGCCTGAACGAACGATAAATCCATATTACGGTCGCCGTTCAGTCTTGAATCAAATTCGTTCTTTATAAGCATTATGACATTACGTTTTATACTTCTATTCTACAAAATGATAAAAAAATCTTTGAATATTAGTTATATAAATATAATTTATGGCATATTCCCAGTGAAATATGTTACGGAATTACATTATTATTATTATTTCACTATATATATCGTCCCTGAAATAAATAATTCAGTAGGTCATTTCTATATTGCATGATAGAATATTATGAAAGTAGAAAGTGCTTAAATTCAACACAAAATATGACGCAATATATTATGATAAAAAATCCTACATAATTATAATGAAGTTTATTTATTAATTTTAATTGTTTGTAAAGCATTTATAACTCAAAAATTAATCTCTACTCCAGACTAAGAGTATTCAGGTGGAGCAAAAATACATTTTGTAACCACAGAGAAATATTATAAACATCGCGATAAAAAATAACATTTCATATTTTGTTTAAAGTTTATTATTATGTATAAAATGTATAAAATGTAATCAATTAAATAATTAAATTATGTATAAAGTAGAAAATGTGTGGAAATAAATTGACTGTTTCTGTTAATACATAATCGTATTATAAAAATGTTATGATGGTGACATAATTGATTAACTTCTTTGACATGGGTCAAAAATATGAAGTTATAAAATGAAGAAAATTAATTAATGAAAGTAATCAAACATAAAATATTACAATAAATATTTTATCATAAATTCTATGTTTTTGTAAATGTAATTATTTCCTGTGGAAATTTATCGAACAATAACTTAGGTATATTTAACTTAATTATTATATTTTTTTTTTTTTATTATTATTATTTATTTAAAGTTTTTCTAATAAGTATTGACCAAGAGATTTTTTTTATTTTATGCATAAGAGATCAGTATGCACTTATTCAGTAGTTTTGAATTTTATATTATTAGTTAAAAATAAATTTTAAAATATTATTAATTTATTTGTTACTAAATTTAATTATAATTATTTACTAATTTTTGGATATAAACTTTCAATAAAATATTAATTAAAATACACAATTAATAGTAATAAACTAATAATTATTATTTTAAATTATTGTGCATATCGAAATATAATATTATAGATTGTATTATCATATCACGTGTTAGTTGTTTCGCTCATAAAATTGTAAATTTACGTAATCTAATGTAGTAGTGCCAGTATAATGTGTAATATAATTGAAACCTCAACTGGATAGACAAAACGCATTTACGTACCACATGGGGACATAAAGGTTGTAATAATAATTAGTGGAAAATAAACAAAAGCCAAAATGATTCGTGTAATTGTTCACCTGGGAGATTTAATATACCTACGCCGTTATTTATACCTGATTATTAACACGAGATTATTTACAAATTAAAATAAACATGAATGTTTCACTAATTACGGTTGTTATGTTCTTACTAAGTACGCCATATGTTTATTATGATATAATAAATTCATTTGTGACATAATATTGAATAATTTATACATAATAATTAAGTATTTTTATAAATTACTATTATAATAAGTACTTGTATTATAAAAGTTTGAATTTCACGAAATTAATTAAATAAATTTAAAAATAGCTAGATGGAGACTTTAATATTATTATTATATAAATCACTGAATTATACCTATTTTAATTTCAAAATAATACCGTTGACCATTGTAAATATTGATATTATAATAATATATACGAGTGTATAAATGTACATTACTATATTTTATAATAAAAATAAATGTTTTAATAATCTATCAGTAGAAATATGGGAATGTATTAAGCATAATATAATAATACGACGTAATTATTATCGAAAATCCACGGATTTATTTGAATTATATACGATAATATTTTAAATTATAATGTAATATATGTACCACATATTATAATGTGTGTTATAGAGATAAAATTATTAAACAAATATATTAAAATTAAATTATATAATAATATTGTCATGTTTCATATATTTTATTGAGCTAATAATACGTATATGAAAATAAAATTATTAAAAAATAAACATTTAAACATAATAATATTGTTAACTATACCTACACATTAAATTATTATTGTACCACAGCGTGTATTGGTTACGTACATTTTATTTATACGAGAGAAATATAATTTAAGACTTGACTTGAGTTGACAGACAAAATTAGAAAATTACTAATAATAATTTATTCAACCGTGTTTGTGAATAATTGGATTTTCACCACTACGTTAACTACGTTAACTAGCTTAATTATTTATTTTAGGGACAAATTTACATTGAATATTATAATACAAAATTCCATTTAACTAATGTGATAATGAACGTATTACATTAATTATATAAATGATAGAATAAAATTATAAATATATTTTATATTAGAAATATAAAATATTTAAAATTTTAATATACATATAGAATAGATTGATATATAAATATGTAAATAAGCTTCCTATATTATTATATTGATACAGAAAATTTACATGATTTCTAATGTTAATATAATAACTTTATTTTTAATAATTACATTAAATAATAATTATCATAATAATTATGTGCTAATTTAAATTTAAATATTTATATAGTCATAAAACTACTCTATAATTAATTTATTGTAATATTATTAATATTAAAATATATATTTTTTTAAAGGACTTGTTTAAATTATTTGAACATAATAAAATTAATATGAATAATATTATATAGATTTAAATATTTAATTAATTCGAATAAATATAATAATAAGTCAAGTTCATAAAGAAAATTACTTTTAATTATAGTTTGTATAAATTAAATTCAACAAGTGATTAATTTTCAAAATAAGTGTTGCCTTGTTATTAAATATAACGAATTATTATATAGAATTATAAAACCTATATAGATATAAATATATTAACATGCAAGTTCTTTTTTTTTCTGTAAATAATAAAAACTTAATAGAGTAATTTATTTTCAGGTATGATGTCTAGGACCGGTATTTTTATTGTAAAATTGTCCATGAACAAAAACTACATTTGGCACTTTATACTGAACATTTAATTCTATAATTTTAACTTAGACGTAAAAATTACACTGAAACAGCTATAAAAATTGTGTTATTAAAACGAAGAATAATTGATATGTTATACTTAAGATTTAACGAAAACGTATGAATGCACAAACATCAATATGCATTTTTTATTTAACTCACGTGAAAATTGTACTCAAAGGACTATTGAAAACATTAAACTTCAAATGATTTTTATTCGTATGCATTTTTTTGCACATAACCTAACCTAATAATCTATGTGAAATTCAAAAAGGAAATGTTTGTAAAATGTATATTATTAACGCACAAAACTAGATACCTAGTTGTATACTTATAAGATGCAACGGTTTTGTACGCGACATAAAATGTTAACATTTTGTTCTCACGAGTTGTTCATTTTTTCAAATTTCACGTTTATGTAATAATATTATATAGGAATAAGAATCCGACAGGTGTAAATTTTCGATGTCGCTTAATGTACCCAACGTCCACTCGAACCGGTGTCTTGTGCGGTTTCCCGAGTTTGCAAGAAGGTCGCGTGATGAACAAAAAGGTCGCGAGTGTGCCAGAAGATGATCAATACGACAGCGGGTCGGCGAGGGCGCCGAAAAGGCTGGAGCTGATTCGCGCGCGCGCCGACACTAAAAGATAGCGTTCCACCCGAGTTTTTCGGCGGTCTCGTGTATGGTCGACAGTCGCAATGCGCCATAATAATGTTATTACGATCGGTATAATTTGATATTATTATTATTATATATATACACCAAGTGATGTTGTACGTGAAAAGGGATAAAAACTAATTAAAAGTATAAAATTTATATAAGTAGGTACCTACGTCTTTTCTCCAGCGTTATTTTGTCTCGTCCCTTTTTTCGCCCGATTCGCCAACGTGTCCGTCGCGTGTCGTAAACATTACAATCACCTAACCGATTGAATTTTTAATCATAAAGTATACCTACTCGTATTTTGGAAAAGAATCTCTCAATATTATACTCGTATTACGCGTGTTAATTTTCATTATAAGTCGACATTTAAACGGAAGATCGTTTATAATATCTATAAAATTATATATAATTATGTTATTGCGCGTTAGTTTCAAAATCGTGCACTCGTTTAAACTTAAAATGTAGCGCAGGTATATCTGGCATCCCAAAAACGAGAATTACGTTTATTATTATGATTATTATTGTTATTATTATTATTATGATTGCGTGATGTCGTTGGATATTATCATATCATTATATTATTATGCCGTTAAGTTACACCGTGTAACCATTTGGCAACCGTCCCGTGGTATACGCGGTTCTTTTGGCGTTTACCATCCATTAGCATATCTGTTGAAAGGTTATCGCCGATGTAGCAAACGGTGGCGGACGCCCGTAGGCGTAACCAACGGACACCTGAAGATTTCTTTCCTCCCTCTTGCCGCCCTCGCGCTGTATAAATAAAACGATATTCGTCTATACGACGCGACTTTCGTCATAATATCATTATAATATGTATTATAATATATAGCGTGTTTGAAAAGTACGAAACTTTTACGTTCTTCACGTTTAACGCGACACATTTTAATATGATTACTCATATGGAAAATTCATACATTTTCAACGAGAGTTTTTCTAATATTTTATATGTTTTTTTTTAATTTTTTGGTCATATTACGATACAAAGTATAACAATATAATATAATAAAATAACTGTAAAAAAAAAAAAAAAAACCAAAAAAGAATTTAAATATTATGAAAATAGGAGAAACAATTTTCGGAAGTTGACTGTGACGTGTTTTGATGAATCGTATGGTACATATTTAATGGTCGTTCATGTCACGAACTACGAGTAGATATCCATTTCATCATGAACTTCGGTCATATACGAGTACTGTAGCACTGTAGGTAATTTTAAGTTGGTGTAATGGATACAAATTTTATCCATTTCATGAAATGGAAACCATTATTTTACACTTTGTATAATTTTTTATAAATTCATTTTTTTTATAAATTTATTTTTTATTAATATTACGTTTTAGGACCATTTTATGTGCATTAGAAATTATTTAAGTAAATGATTAAGAGTAAACGCAAATAAAGGAAATTAATATAATTAATTTTATAATAATTAATTATTTGTTATTACAATTTATTGACTTATTTACTATTTACTACTGACTTAGGACAACGACTATTACATTTCATTCATTAATTAGATAAATATTAATTTACTTCATTGCATTATTTGCATTTACTTTTAATCATTTACTTAAATAATATTAGTTCTACAAAAAATGGTCTTAAAGTGTAATATTATAAAAAATTAGACAAAGTGTAAAATAATGGTTGCCATTTCATGGAATTAAAAATTAAAATGACCTATACGATATGATCGAACATCGAAGTTCATGAAAAACGTATCCAGTTTGCGAAATGAACGATTTCACCAAGTGGATGTGACGTAGGTATATACATATTGTAAAAAGGAACGTTCTAGTTTGAAGTTATAACGATGAATTTTTAAATTATTCGGGATTGTTATCACGATTATAATAATAATGTAATATAGCATTTAGAAGCGACAATTAAAAAAAAAAAAATATATATATATTTTATTTACTGCTATAACATAAGATATAATATCTAATTGTCATTTTAAACTCGAATAATTTTTATTGGCCCTTCGTTAGAACACGCTCACTGAAATACAACAAAATGTGTGAGTATTAATTATGTGCAACGTAATATTATAATATTAAATCCTAGATTTTTATTGATTCTTTTTTTTTTTTTTTGTATAGATCTGACTTAACTCTTAGGACAATATTCCACGGACACGTCATATTGATACTAGAGATGAAATCTCGTTGTTTTGTATTTTTTTTTTTTTTTTTTTTAAATTTATTCGACCACCTTGTACAATAATTATATTAATTACTATTATAATATTATTGTGTACACAACAATATAACACTAACAAATTCAAAAAGACCGCTATTGGCATCGGCCGTACGTAACCGTCTCGACAAATATATATTATATATAATCCACTTAACCTAGAAATAGACAGGAGGCGACTCCAAGATTAACTCAATGCGATCTATTTTTATGGTGCCGTCGCCGTTTGTACAACGGCCACACACGCGGCAAACGCCGCGTGACCCGTGGCCGCCTCGAATTTACCCGAATATCATGATTATATATAAATATTATATACGAGTATATACCTATTAATATCAAAATAACGATAATGATTATGTTAATAATAATGATAATAATAAATTATACTCTTATTAAATAAATCACGTTTTTATCGAGTGTAATAATAATGTTTGCGAGTGAAAATTATTATTACATGAGTAAATATCGTTATCATAATATTATTATTGATTTTTTTTTTTTTATCACACGCAGTAAGAAACTAAGAAGTATCTAATATACCGAAGTTTAATTTGTTTTTTATCAATTTCGTTATTTTTTATATCGTTTTGAACCGACGACGCGACTTGTACCTACGCGATAACGCTACTCGATTATTATCACAATATCTCACGATTCGAGGGCTTGTAATGTTTATTATTACGATAGGTCGTACCGCAGGGAACGTATTAATAAATAAATAAAATAGAAAACACAAAAAAGTAAATTCAAGTTCGTCCCGTCGTGTTTCAGTCGAAACACGAATTATTTATTATTTGTTGATTCGTGCAGCGTTCGGCGCCAGCGTGTTTTTTCTTCATTTTACGCAATTCCAATGACAAAATTCATTCGCGTCGAACTTACAATAATGATATGACGTAAAACACTGCGTGCCGTCACATTTGTCAGAGTACGGATTGGAATGTTCTGACAAATGGCCAACTGTCGAAACGTGTTGTATTCAAATCCAATTCAGTCATTGGGTTAGTGTTGTTACATCGTGTCGAGGCGATTGAAAATTCGCTTCCCGTCGATGATCATGCCAAAGCCAAAAAAACAATGAACTATTTTCTTTATGCACAGAAATTATTTATAAAATCTCGAATTCGAATAAATGGCAATAATTATTATTGAATGCATTTGTCGTAACGATATTTCAATAATCATAATCGAACTAAATAATAGTAATAATATTATTATTATGTTTTTGCTTTATCGTTTAACAAGTTATTTCTACCAGCAAAAAATAAAACATTACTAATGATATACCTACTGAATTTTATTTTATCATTCAAGTCGTTTAACAGCAATTTTTCACGTCATTCGAAATATCATTATCAAAATAATTTCATTTTTAATAAACGAAATAATATTAATATAATATGTATTTACTGACAGTTTACGTTTCAGGAATTTAATTTAACCATTCGCTCATTTTTACAATATTATATTACAGGCCTAAACATTTATAATGTTGTGTGTATGACGATATAAAGTAAATCTTGTTTTAAAAATATTTAAATTATTATTTTTTATATTATAAAATAATCAAAGATATAACGAACACATTTGTTAAATACCTAAATAAGCACTAGAACAATACAATATTATAGTGGTAAAATAATTATTATTCTTCTTTTAATCGATATAATTTATTCATAACTTAATTAGTACCAATTGTATTTATTTTCACTAGATACGAATTATATACGAGTATAAATAATATTTATACGCGCTTTAAAAAAGGTTATTTTTAAACGCTAAAATCCTCACCCTATCGAGTATATAGTTGACCTTTTTTTTTATAAACCAATTGAGCTTAAACTATATTATTGTATAATGTGTCAAAAAATTTTAATTAAAAAAAAAAAAAAAATACTATCGAACATGAAAAAGGTGTGTCAATACATTGCAAAATTTCGATTTATAATAAAAATACACTCATTATTATTACGAGACTACACGCGTGTCAGATAAACTTGCCCATTGTTTCATTTAATAATAAACACTACCGGTTTAATAATAATAATTCCGCTATACCATCTTTGACTGCTAGTTTTTTCAAACACGATTCACAATTTTTTTAATTTTTTTTTTTTAATTAGTATAAGTAATTTTATACAGTCTACCGTGTTCTTTATGAGATTTTTCAAGTATAATATCATACGCTTCTTCATTGTGTAAATATTTTCAGAATATTATTAATGAAAAAAAAAATAATTTAATCTCTTCGCCCACTTTTATAGTACAATATAATACGCATTATAGTTATTCAACCAACGGTATTCACGGAAGTTTTATAGGTATACTTGATTTTTAACTTGGAGTACCTACTTCATTTAAAAGTCCATCATAATTTTCATTATTATTATTATTTTTTTTTTTATATATATAGTCGTTGAATTTATATACACGCGTATTTTCACGTTTCCAAGTGTTAAATTAAACACAATAATTTAAATTGATTTTTTTCCATTACCTCGATTAATAATTATTGATATCAACACTAAATATTTAATTCACACTAATTTATTCACACCACACAATATGTAGCAACTAAAAAAAAAAAAAAAAGAAAAAAAAAATAGAGAAACAGAGTAACAAGGATAATAAAAATATTTTACAAGCACGAAAATTGACGCTTATCCCCTAGTGATATATTTAATATTATATATACCTCTATATATACGAGATCAACCGAATCCGGTATTATTACTTACTTATTTATGACGGTTTTTACTATCTAGGGATAATTTATGTTTACCGTAATAGAATGTGTTTGATAACATAATAAATTAACGGATGTCATGGACTATTTTATTTTAACGAAACTTTCCAAATCATTATATTGATTTTTTTTTTTTTTTTTGCAATAATATAACAATTATTATTATAATATGACATTTTGTTACAATTCGCGAAGTGTGCGAATTCGGACTTTTTATGTAACGTTGGTATACTTACACTTAAAAAGAAGAGCTGATACTGCTGTGGAAGGGATTCAGGTCTAAAGAGGATAGTGTTGAATTTTGATCATATTATGTTTGCGGATAGAAATATATTATTATATATTATAATACTTATTCGTATCATATATATTATTATTATTATTATTATTTTATGGCGGTATATTATTGTAATGTAGATGTAAAGAAGACGAAAATGCCATTGTTTAACAACAATATTACAAAACGTCGGTAGGAAAAAACAAGGTTCATTAGAACAATCGGCGGAAATTAATAAACAGCCTTTAGCTAATTCACAAAACCATCGTCCACAGGCCACGTCATGGTAGCTAGGGAGATTTTTAATTTATAAACGTCGGCGAGCGTACGACTAACGATTTAAACTTCGGTGCCGTATTTCACGAGGAGCCGAAACGATATTTTATCTGCATTACTATCGGCCACGTCTGGTACAGTTATTAAAGCTTAACTATCAAAACTAATTATATTTTATTATAACAACTTGTGTTGTAGTGTACGCACGTAATTCGTTAGTTGGATTAAATCTGAGTGGGTCGGTTAACGTCGAGTTAAGTGGTTACAAAATTATTATAGACGTTTCACGCTTATAATTAATTAAACGTTAAAACGCGTGTAGTCGCCTAATAACGTTTTAATCGTATAAATTTCCATCAATATATCGTTTTAAGTTGATTGACTTTGGAAAAAACAAAAAATATTAATTTTTATTTCACATTTCGATTATTATAACATAATTATATTATTTTATATACTCATAGTTATGATTATATTTCAATGCTAGTTTTTCTTTCTCAATATTCATGTTAAAAATGTTATCATTTTTACGATATTAACCAATATACGCATGTTAAAATATTGTGTTACCTGGATAGAGATAGACAACCGATTGTGATTTATCTAGCTCTTCATTGTGGATCTAAGGTCTATGTCATTATAATAAACAATAACGAAACGTATGCGAATTGAATATTTTTTTTTTCGTTACTAAAATATAGTATTTTACAGAAAAAAAGTAAGGTGTTTATAAGATTTTTAAATATTCATCTTCTGAAATCACAATAAAATGGGAGTTTATAAATTATAAATAATAAATCGTACATTGTCGTATATGCATTATGCATGTATACCATTAATTACAAGAAGAACAAAAATTGTACATAAAATTTGAATCTTCTTTTACATGAAAATCGTTTTAGAGTCACAGAATCTGGTCTACAAAAATATAATACTTTACACTAGGTTATTTTATATCATAATATTGTTTAATAGGATATCGTTTTCTCGTCATCCATAACACGCTATGAGTTTTAATGATTAAAATTTTGCGAAATAATGATTTCTTGTTTAATTATTTATTTATTGTATTTGTGGAAACATCATAGTCAAAGGTTATAATTTATATTATATTGTATAAATAAATATATGAGAAATAAACGTAAACGGATGACGGAGGCCAAAAGTCATTCGAGGAAATTGTCGCCTCATTTTATATTAATAAGCTGTTTACCGAGATTGCTATCTATTATGAATCCTATAATTATAATTAAAGTTTAGATACGGATAACGGAAATAAATGATTTTACGAGTACGTTCATATTAAAATTAAAGCAAATATTTCCAAAGAAATTTCTATTAATTTGGCCGTTTTATTTTATTTTCTATCTAGTTTTCACATACAAGAGTTATCAGAAGGTTTATTATACGTATAGTATACTAATTAATTATGTAATATTAATGTAGATATAATTTTTAATCTTTTTTGTAATATTATTACTAGAGAAATGTCTTATTTCCGTGATACTCAGTGTTATTATTATAAAATAAAAATTATTTTTTAAATCATTATTACTCATGAAAAGATTGAAGTGTTATCTTTTGTCATAATCATAACCATAAGTTTAGTACATTATGAAAAAATTGCATAGGTACAAATAAAATGCAATTATTAATACCTAATATTTTATTTCATACAATATTCTATAAAATATTTTAAACAAATTCAAATATGACAAAACAATAAATTCGTGTAATTTTTATGAAAAATACTCATCAAGATGATTTTTATAAATTATCATTTAGTAAAATGAGTGTAAACTAAAATCGTAAAGAATATAATAATATAAGCCAAGTCAAGTGTAATAAAGTAATACGAGTATATTATTATGTTGTATTAAAGAAACCGAATGTTAAAAACAAGATATGATAATTTAAATTCTCGTTTATCATATTTTCAACATGTCTATCTCTATACCACATCCGCGGTTATTTTTGGTCGTGATGAGTACAATTAATTACGTCCGTCTTGATCTCGATTTTATCTATAATTCGTAAAAATTATAAATGAATTTTTTTTTAGTTTGAATATTATTTACCGAGAATGTATTATTAAAATGTTTTTTATTCAATAGTATTTTTAGAATTTTGTTAAAAGCCAAAAATTGAAACTATTGTTTATCACTAGTATTAATAATTGTATCTATGTATTGTATAAGTTTTAACATAAAAGACTTTCTTAACTTTCAAAAAGATTACGGAAAATAAATAAAATTATAATATGACTTTCATTCTTTAGACTGAGTTAGTAAACGATGTTAATTTATTTTATTATTATATTAAAATCTCAAAGATAACATTATTTTTACAATAAATAATATTAATATACATATAATTTATTATTGTATGTGCCTAAGTTTATGCGCAAATACACAAATAATATACACATATCGCATAATATTATTTCAATAAATTGCATTAATTGACACAAAGGACCAATTGTTTCATATGTGTTATTTCGCTGGAGCCCCGTCCTCAATTATATATATTAACAAAGGATTTAATCAATTATATAATTCTATATTATTATTGTAATAATATCAATGTATGTATTATAATAATAATAGTTGACTTAAATCGCCTTATTTCATTGTCAATTATTAAATTAATTCGTTTAAAAATTATTTATAATAATAAGCTAAACATTAACTCTTTTAATACATTTATTAAGACATTATTAATTTTTAAAAATATTTTTATCCAATTATATTAATTATGTATTTAAAAACTAAATAGTATCGTATTGAGACTTGATAATAATGTAATGAAATGAAAGTTCTTAAAATACTTCAAATGGTTTTTATTAAAAATTTGAAATTTGACATGTTCAAGTTAGTTTTCGAAAAGGTAATATATTTATATTTTGTATAATCAATATTCAATAAAATAAGGTAAAATAAGTTTACTAATTGTAAAATACCAAAAATATTTTATTCTTTCCACTTGATTGTTGAAAATTCTATAAAAATCTATTTAATTTGACGTATAATATCAGCGGTATGGGCATTTGTTTTTAAACCATAATAATTAAATATACGCTGGATAGTGGATACCATATGTTTAAGATGTAGACAGCGGAAAACAAAACTAAAATTTTATTGAAAGTTTCCTCGTTGAATTTTATACATTCTCACGTTCCTCCAGCAGCTGTTTGTATGACAATGCATATTTCAACTCATTTCGAATTCCTCAACTTCGGTGTTTGTATGAACTTTTCCCATAAAACATCCCGCAAGGGATGTATTTCGCCGCCTTATTTTTTTAGTTTAATTTGCATTTTTTACGTAACAAATGTCTTGTCGTAAAAACGGTGTCGCTAAAGTTCACCGAACAAAGGCATAATGAATGACTCGTTCAGAATAATATAATAGCGTTGAAAAATTATATGTACTCGTATTTCAAGTCACTGAGAATGTTTACTCATAATACTAATTTAAACCTTTTTAATATAATATTAAATATAATATTTTCTAATACATATCTACTTTATATTTCGTGTCTTTTTGAGTATATTTTTAAATGATTCAAATTGATGTTTAACAAATGGGAAATATTTATTGTAAATTTGTAAGCACTGGATTCATGAATTTTAGTTATTCACAATTATTTAGACATAATGAAAAGCATTTTTATGTGCAACTATAATGATTTCGATTAGTAATAATTAAAGAGAATGTTATAAGACAATATAAAACTTAATATTTTAGTGTATCAGGTACGTTATATAATGTACAGTTTTCTTTCATTATTACTTATTATAGATAAGTTGCAAAGTTGCTTATTTTTCAGATTAATAATATTCAAATTCATTTTATTACAGCGATATTTATCGTATGTTTAATCAATTTGTATAAATAGTAAATAAATGTATTTAAAGATGGTGAAAATAACGTACATATTAATTACCAGACCTTGGGCATTAAATTGTCTATAAAAATAATAATATGTCAATATGACTTAATAAAATACGAATGTATCCTTATTAAATTTTACAATAATATTATAGAAATAACCGACTTGCGATTTGAATGAATACTATAGTTTATAAATGCTAAGTACTCGTAAACTATAGCATATTGTCTATACAAGAATCCGAATTTCGTGTTATAGAAACGATTGAAAACGTATGACGTATTTCCTAATATTTAATTATAGGAATTAACGATTAATCAACACATTATTTCTTTTAAACTACCGAGGAATCGTTTATAATCTCAACTCATTTCACTATAATAATTAAGGTTTAAAACGACATTATATTTATTTCTTGATACCGCACATTTCATCCACAATGTTTCAAAACATGGTTCAATCTTCAATATAATATTTGTTTTTTCCCTCTTTTCTTGGAGCGCATACCAACGAGTGTATATTATACGTATATATACGGTGTATGTTATTATATCGTTGTTACTTATTATACAGCAATAAAATTATAGAACCGTAATAAACGTCTCAGTTTATCGTTGGAGAGACGTAATTATAACAATATTTGTACAAACTAAAAAAAAAAAAAAAAAAGAAAAAAAAACACGCATATAAATTATTGGTCTTACACACGATCGCCATCAAACGTCTCGTTCCGTACTCGCTTTTACACATATACACATAATCGTTCGTCATTAGTTGCCGTCGCGTAAATACATAACATTAAAATAAAATAGTAATGTTATTATAGCACGTCATACTCTCAAACTTATGATTCATTCGTGTTTTCAACTGCTTATACCATACGCATACGTATCATATGGTATAGGTACAAATTTTATATTATATATTGTATAAAATATTAGCAGATATATTTTAATTTTAGTATTGGAATAATGTAACGACGTCTCGAGTATAGAATCGATTTTGAAACATTTATCAGAAACGTATTAGGCGTACGAACGGGGAATTCGATACCAAGACGAATGTCTCATACTCGTATATTACACGTTGGAATGGCGTGATAATAATATTAGAAGAACGCGAGATTATAATAAACGAACCACGACGTAAAACGGCGAAAGTCTGAAGTGAAAAACGCACGTACAATCGAATATTTATAATGATTGATCGCATTCCGCTGTTTTACAGCATTCTATTTTAATATTATTAATAACACCATGCTATCGTACACGGAATAACGCCGAGTATAAAATATATTATTATTATTATTATTATTATTATTATTATTATTATTATTATTATTATTATTATTATTATCATTATTATTATCATTATTATTATTATTATTATTATTATTATCATTATTATTATCATTATTATTATTATTATTATTATCATTATTACTATCATTATTATTATTATCATTATTATTATCATTATTATTATTATCATTATAATAATGTATCGAAGACAGAAGTTTTGGCACGGACAAGGCAAGCTAAATTTAACGAGTGTCGCTGTTGCCGCCACCACACTATGATATAACGACACGCGCTCACACACATAAGTTAATATCCTATTGTACAGTGTGCCGCACGAAGTAAAGAAACGCCGCGGTTTTTTCCCCTGTATATTCTTACTTTCGCTCAAGTCTATAAGGGATAACTCATTTCAAAGTAACGTGTATACACGTATGTTATAATTTTATTAACTCGTTTCGTTTCGTTATACCATCAGCGGATGTTTCTATTCATCAACCGCAGTCGTATTTGTTACCTAAATGTTACACAACATTCAAAAAATAACCACGGTCGTGTTTTCGATTGTTCTACGTTTCCCCGTCAGTCGAAAACAAGAGAAAATTTTCGCGTGCCTTCATCGTCGGAAAATCACAAAGTCCGCGGATATTTCGTTTTTCTGCGTCACACCGTATAGCATAATAATATCGCGTATTTGATACACGCCGCCGTACGCACAAGATCGCGTTGTCGTGACATCTGTGCGGTCCGCGTCTATAAACGCGGTTGCGGTTTGCGCGCGCGCGTTTCGTCTCCGCCGCATTATGAAAATATTGTGTTTTTTAATTTGTATTTTTTTACGCGTTTGAAATATTATAATATTGTTGTAATACACGCGCGACATTTTCGCAAACGATATCCCGGTCATGTGCCGACGCCGCCGTCGCCGCAGTTCCGCCGCGCGGTAACCGTTCGTCGTAGTTAAAAAATAATGAAATAACGCGGTAATTATTTTAAAAACAATTTTATAATATCGTATTCGGTTTTTTTTTTTTTGTCCCCCTCCCCCGATTTGCACGAACGTAAATTTTCGTCCGTTGAACGCGGCTCGTAATTGAATACGGTCGAATACTGTCGCGATAGTGCGGGCGAATAATATTTTTAACATGAATTAATATTTGCAGTGTCGTCGTCTCGAAACCGCACGTTTCGGTGTTCATGCGGCGTGCGTTTCCCGGCCCGAAAGCACATCGGGGCCCGATAATGTGTTGACCGTGCTGCCATGTCATATTCGTACTTGTCGTCTACGTACACAGCAACGAGAAGGTACAACAATATCGTCATTGACCCGCGTGTCTCGTTTTTGCGTTCTCTAACAAAATAATCGTTTTGTAACATTGGCATTCGGATTCATTAACACGATAATATTAATTAACCATTGTTTGTTTATAATATCATCTCGAAACACGATATATTACAATTATTATTTTATAATGTAATGTAATACAATATTAATATAATTCTATCGATGTAATGATACGACGATACGAGTGATGTGAGATACGAACTGTAGTAATTATATCGACCACGAGACGAATATTGTTTAAAACCACAAGAATTTAAGTGGATTCGTTTCGTAACGTTAAAATTTCAAAATAAATATTATTTTTTTACTATAGGTATTATACATTTTATGAAATTTTATAATCCATTTATTATTATTAAATATATAATATTATATTTTGTGCGAGCGTTTATAATATTATTATAATATCGTATAGTCCGTATAAACCGACGACGAGTCATAATGGCCCGTGTCGACGGCGGTTGCGATTTTGGCCGGTTTTCAATATCGACGTGCGGTCGTTATCATTGCTTCTGGTGCTGAGCTGATAAGAGTTATAATAAAATCGGTTACACGCTCGGGTCACAGGTACGCTTCAACCATAAACGTAAATAGGTGTCTGAACTAGTTGAGTTAGAGCCCCAGCTGTTTTTTTCTCTCAAAACATTTTCGACTAATCCTCTTAATTCTCTTTTTCCTATGTAGGAAAGTAATACCTAAACAATTTTCAAGTTTCTAGTTAATATTGCATTAGTAATCTTAGCTATCGTGAAACATTGAAATTGTTTTCGTTAAGATTTTAGTTTTCGTGAAAAATGCTGTATTTTCGTCATTTTCTGGTAGTTTTTCCTATCTCAGAGCTTAATTTTGAGAAATTCGAAAAATGACCTAAATAAAATAATATCTAAAATTTTCTACTAGAATGATATGCTTTTTCTAGTAATCAGATCATTTTGTTTGGCAGTAAAAATGTAACCCCCACAAAAAAATAAATAAAAAGACACATCATTGTAAAATCAATACATCCTTGTTTTTGCTCAGAATCTAAAATATCAATTTTTTTCTAAATATTTTATTTTACACACACACAAAAAAAAAAAAAAAAAAAATACCGAACCTTTTTAATGTAATTTAGTATTTTTTTTTTTTAGTGGGGCTTAATTGGTGACTGGGGTACTAAGACCACCCAAGTCTCCCTAGTTACGCTTATACCCAAGACGTTATCGTTATTAATTACGTTCGCTTTACGTCACGAGTAAAAACTCTGTAAGCAAAACTTTGCTCGGTCAAATTGTTTTTCTTTTCGATACAACTATATAATAATTTTATAATATAACATCGCATTAACAACGATCGAACGATTATATTTCCCGTTGTAAACTTTATTATTATTCTTATCGAATTCGTATATTATAAAAATCGTTCAGTTGTCAGTTTATATAAACGTTAATTTGTTTTTATCAAACGAATTGTCTATATATAATATTAGAATGTCGTTCGCGAGTCTCAGCACCGCGGGGACAAAAATCGAATTTGGAAACTTTTCCGACTCACCTAATATTATATTACGGTTATAACGCGGTTCAAAAGAAAAATAATAATGTACCCTATTCCAAAGTCAATTTTACAATTGCAACAAATCGTACTAAACGTCTAATACACGTCATAATTTATAATATATACGATTATAAATTTTATAATATTTGTTAGGCGTACGCGTTATTTATTAATAACTTTCTTCCGCCGGCAAATTAAAATTAAATATACTTAGAATCGCACTCGAAATGGACGACCAACTAAAAAAAGTTTTAGACATAGTTTTCGATAGATGTGGCTGGCAATGATTTACGTATAATAATATAATATATTTTCTTTCATTTCTCTCTGTCCGTTCGTCTAAACCACGGTTATCTTGGATTAGATTACCGTGGTCTAAACGCATATCACACTCGTATTGTTCTCGGATGAACTTTTAACCAACCGCCGGTGCCGTTTAATTGAATAACACATTACATTATTTTATTTCATACGATATTTTATTATATAGGTAGGCGAAAAATCTATTATGGATACTGCATTAGCGTTGGTTGTGCGAACGTTTTTGGCACGTTTTTAATTTGTTTGACACATTTGGCCCGTTTGGGAAGGACGTCGAATTCAAAGATGATAATGATAGTGGCGCACGTAATTGAAAATAACACCAAAATCTGTACCAACTATGTGAGAGTTGCAATTATTATAGTCCACCTAAATTTATATTTTATTTATCCGAAAAAAAAAACATAATAATAAATAATAATAATAATAAAATACGTAAAGAACTCGAATATATACCTATACGATTTCGATTTCAAATACCTAATTTATAATTATTATATTTTTATGAACTCTCGTTTCGAACTGTTTCAAGTTCCTCGACTCCGTGAATAATAAATGGTCGTTAATTGTTAATAATATTGGAAGAATGATGTTATGAATTTGACTGTTTGATAGACAATTTTAAAAATTGGAGTGTATACAAATTATACAAACGAAATGAAAATAAACTAACCTCGTTTTTTTTGTCATCGCTCGAATTTAAACAGGTTTTCGTCTTTTGAAATTTGAAGATTAAATTTCTAAACATAATTTTATAATTATGTAATACTATTATAATTTATTCTTAACGTTTCTATTATAAAAATATAAACAGTAATATAAAGCGTTAAAACATTATTATTTTTTTTTTCATTCCTTTAAATTTGGACGGTTTTTTTTTTAGGGAATCGTTGTTAAAATATTTCTAAATACATATTAATTGAAATATTGTCATTATAAAACTGTGCACGTGTAAAATTATACTTATTTACGTGATATTTTTATACTCGTATTAGAATGATTAGAATGTTAGATATCATAGAATAATTTAATTTTTAAAAATGTACTTCTCCATACTTAGTTAAAAAAATACACTTCAATTATATTGCTTAAAAAAAATCTGTGAAAAAAATATGTACTGTGTACCAACATACAAATTCATAATAATAATTAATAAAGGTTAATTCAATAGGTACACTAAATTAGTTTAATTAAAAATAAACATAGTTGACAGCCTTAATTAATAATAACTTATTCAAGTCAAGAATGATTTATATTGTTCCCAATGTTTAAAATATCTTAAACGCAAAAAAAAAAAAAAAAATAATAATAAAATAAAATAAATTAATTAAATTTAGTGGTTTATTAAATATCTTGAAAATACAATACTAATTACTTCACGTATTCCTGGAATATAATTTATTATACTAACTACCACAATATAGCTAGCTAATGAAAACTCGTGTTTTTTTTTTATGATTTCTGTAGTGCCTTTTATATAATATTATAATAATAATTACACTTTTAAATAAAATACTTAAAAGATTCAAAAGAAATCGTATGAATTATGATGGCAATTTAAGTTTAACACGTTATCTTTTGAAAAGGTACCTATTTAAATTATTTCCGTAAAATAAGATTATAAAAACTTTATACGTACTCTGTCAAGTTTAATGTGTACATTTATTTTGTAGTTGTCATATTTTTATGATTATAATAATATTATATTTTCAATGTACCGACGTTTAATATCTATGCAATTACAATTTTTTATCCTGTACATACTCGTATAATAACCAAATGCATTTTTAGAAAATTATCTTTATAGTACAATAATAGTTAAAAAACTATGTAATAAATAATAAAAATCTAATTTAGTTTAAATATATAATTGAATATAATTTTCAATTTTAAAATATTATAATTTGTCAAAAAAGTTATGTTTTAAATTTCGTTCAGTTTAGTTTGTAAATATTTTCCTAGAAGTAAGAAAATGTTGACAAATTTTGTTGAAACTTTGCCAGGCGATTTAATTAATTCTTATTTGGTTATATACTTAAAAAAAAAAAAAATAAGAACTACTTTTCACAAAGAGTGTGAATTTTCAATGATAAAGCTTACAAATATTTTTAATTTTTATTATAATTATATTCTTATTATTTATAGTCTTATAATTTTTTATATAAAATATTATCTACTTTCAAAAATTAATTCTTGTTCCACAGTTATAACATATTAAATGAAAAAAAAAAAAATGTTAATATTTTAAAGTGTTATTAAAATAATTCAATTAATTATTATAATGAATTAAATTATCAAAATCGTGTATATTTTTTCTTTTAGTTAAAAACTATGATTAATTTTTTCATTACCTATGAAATAGGTAATTATAATTTATTATAATGTAATGTATTAGGCGTACGTGAATGGGTAAAAATATCACATTTTTTTAAAAATATTTGTTTAAATTAATTAATTAATATTTTATGAAAAAAATTATCTGTTTTTTAATTTGATGATAAAATTTGTATTTTTATCTTTATCTAGATTAATTTTAATTTGATTATCTATTATTTGTATTTAGATAAATTAAAATCAGTTTATATTTACCGTTATATATATAGATAGAAAAATACTTATTTTATCTCAACACTGGTAATATTATTCCAAACTATTTTTTGTAGATAGATTGTTTCTCTAGATCGTAATGAAGTATATCAATTAGTAATGAAATTGAAATAATATTTTTGTTTATAGACTATAATTATTACCCGGTCGAATTAAATATTTCATAATTTAAATATAAAATGTGCATTAAATTATGTTTTATAAAGAGTAAAGATATTCATATTTTAATATTTTTAATATTTTATTATTGTTTGTTTTAATTAAAATTTGTGCGTTCATATTATGAATTATAAAAACAAAGATTTCATTCCCCCTGATTTTATTGTTAATTAATTCTATTATTTAATAATTTTGATTATTTTGAATATTCTTTAATCGGGTATTATTAGTATACAAGGGAAAACTTTAGCCATTATAGATTTCTCTCATATTATTATCCTTTTATTTCTTATGTTTAAAATTTTGGCAGTTTAAGTTAGTAGGATTTACCGAGGCTATTATTTTTTCTTATACTTCAAAATAATTTATTATTTAACAAAATAAAGAAATTCTAGATTCTTTGTCCAGTTAATCACAATTAACCTTTATATTACGAGTTTCGTTTATATTTTAAATAATATAAAATAATTGATTGTTAAATTGTATTAATCAATAACTTTTGATCTGCAATATTCAGGGGCGTCATTTCAACTTTTTAATAGCGAGGTGAAAATTTTGCGTAGGCCAATTCTAATTTCAACCGGGCCACTTTTATTTTATTAAATATTATAAAATAAATGTTAATTTAAATTTGCCGTTTAAAATATAATAATATAAAAATATAATAATATAATAATATATTTACTTATTAACTTTATCTCTATTCGAATTTTCTATGGACGACGGTTTAAGATAATATTAAACCGTGCTATGGACCGAGCATATTCCATAGGTATTTCCTATAGAGTTGGTGACTTTGTGTTATCGTATTTACTATTTAGTATAATAAATTGACATTGTTAATTGTTATTTGTTTTATCTCATTATCTATCATTGGACATTTAATTTTATACATTAAATTTTTACATTTTACTTGCCTCACGCCCTCACAAAATATTAAGAAAACAAGCAGACATTTTTCAAACAATTTAGGACAATTGTTTGTATTAAAAAAAAAAATAGGGAGGCAAAAATATAGTATAACTCCCTTAAATGACGCCCCTGGCAATATTTATATTATATAATATTATAATATTATTGACTATCAAGTTGAAAGATATTTTATTTCACCTAATTATTATAAAATCTTAATTTTTAATTTTCATAATATTATTGTGAACAGACTTTTAAAATTTTGTTACAAATTTCCAATAATATTATGTTTTTATTTTCAATAAATTATTCGTTCGTATCCGTATAAGTTTCCAAATTGATTACAGAGATAAAATATTTTAATTTGCATAAAGCCGGAGAGCTTGTTAATACTTAATCTGATTATATATGCGCGCAATATAATAATAAATAATATAATATGAACCTAAAATATTCATATGTATCGTTAAGTCCAATAATAAAGTAAAAATAATAATAAATTAGCTGTTAAATTATTGTATTTGGAATATATTTATATATTTTTTTATTCTTATCTCGCCCTTACAAAAATATGTAGTAATTTAAATGAAAAATAAAAATAATAATACGTGGTTGCAGGGTTTGTGGTTTATTTATCCGTTTCCGAAAACGTAACATTGCGTAAGGGTTAATTTATTTCGTTTTATAATGCAGTCGGATTTTATGTTTGTGACAATGACACACGATAACGACGCGGTAACCTGCAGGTTTTTACGAACACGGTCAATATACAATCTCCGGTCCCGTACCTTATATATAGATTTATGTTTATTTTGACACGAAACCGCATTGTTTTTAACGACCGTTGTTGACGGAGAACCCTTCGATTAATTATATAGGTACACGATAGTAAATAAAAAATAAAAAACAGGATTCTCGCAACGATTCGTACCGGATCGGTCGATAAATCTCTTTTCGGAAATTATTTATTTAACATTTTATCCATTATACGTCAAAACGGTTTGCACAAAACTTTTATCGTCAGACGACAAAACGAAATTGAACCCGAGGTATCTTTAACAGGAAAAAAAACGAATATTATCGCCTGTTATGGTAAAACGGGGGAAAATGGACGTAGTTTTATCTATTAGAAATCGTACAATCGTAATGCCAGCTTTTATAGTCGAAACAATTCGGAATCAGTTAGATAAAACGTCTTTGGAAATAATATAAAACACGCACACAATCGTTAAAGTAAAGACGATAGTTTTCTCTACGTTAGTATATTGGAATATATGGTTTCTGTATTTTCATTACAACTTTGAACCGTGGTATAATAATAATTATATATTTTGTAGCGTTGTTTTACGTCGTCACTGAAACAATTTTCGGTATGTCGCCGCAGGGAAACCCTTTGATCACAATCATAGTATGTTACCATAATATTGAATTCGCCACGCGCAATAACATCTTCAAATGACTATATACATTATAATAATATTTTATACCCATTTAGCAATATTATGCAACTCTGATTTTTCGGGTGCGGTAGAGTACAGAATTTCAATATTTTCTTTGGAATATTATAATATCAAAAAGGGATTTAAATGTAATAATATATCATAATGACTTTCCCACGTTGGATCGGGGTTGTTTTTTGATCTTTTTTTTTTTTTTTTTTTTATTTGATTTGTGATTGTACAACGGTGTTGTATTTTCTGAAAACGAATTATTCTGGAATTGCCGTTAAAATATAAGGGAGAGGTTTGAATGGTAAAATTCTATATTCGTATAATTACGATTTTGGTCCACGGAGTGCGCTGTCGTGTTGACTAGTACACACACTGTATATTGTATCCTGCATACAACTTTATATAAAATACTCGACAAAACAGAAATGAGATGAGCACGCTGGCCATTTCCTTTCGTCGTCTCATCGCGATCGGACGCGCGGCGCTCTTATCGGCGCCGTCGTCGACAGCGACCGTGCGTGCGTTCCACATAATTTGCTGCGGTACACAATCATATACGCTCGCCCTCTACACACAAAAACGGACGCCAAAGCAAAGCCCGTCATATCGGTTGCGCGTCGGTGCGCGGGTTCGGGTTCGACGCCGGACGCGTGTTCGTCTATACGTGACGGTTGCCGTTCGGCGGGCTCCATGCGGACGCCGAACCGCGGTCCAGACGTCGTGCGCGCCGCTGAGAGGACTGGTGAATCGCAGAGGGCGCGCGGCGCTTGCGCTCCGGATCGATCGCCGCTGGGAAGGCAGCGAACGGGGTAACCGTCGAGTACGAGTACGCGGCGTATTACGCACGGCGATATAATATACCGCTGTACCGCACCGCGCACCCGCGTATTATATACCTTTAATATAATACCGCATACCGCACGCTGCGGGCGCGACCGTTTTTCGTGTTACGCGTACTGTTATAATAATTATTACAATAATATTTCGCGATATTTTAATACATAATACATGCGCACGAGATATTTTTAGTACAACGACATCATATTACGATAGTTAAGATTTAAAATAATAATATTATTATTATCGTAATATAATAAACGGTACGAACGCGTATAAACGGAATATAATAGGTATTATGATGACGTAGCCACGGCGAAAAAACGAAACCGGCCGATGGGATCATCTTCGAAACCGTCGTTTGGACAAGAGCCGCGACCGGTTGTGGCAATCACGGGACGGCGGCTACGGCGTCGATGGCCGCGGCCACCATCGCCCGTACGCCGACCGGCGACACGTAGATGAGCGGCAGCCGCAGCGGCTCCGGCCTGTGCACGGACCGGAAACCGCGCCGGAAACGTAACCAGAGGTAAGCAGCGGCGACGGTGATCAGCTGCAGCAGCGTCGGAACGCCGACGAACGCCTATATATTAAGCACACGCCGCATAATAAGATTCGTGCACCAAAAATCTATCACTCACGGCCTCGCTCTTTATCGCTCTCTCGCTATATCTTTCGCTCACACTCACTTTATACACTTCACCGCAATATTACACATTATTATATACAATAATAATATAATATTTATATTATTAAATATTTTTTAAATTTATAATATTGAGAAAAAAAATTATATTTTTTTTTTCATTTGGCAATTTAAAAATATGACGATCACATCTATATACAATATAATAATATATTATAATATTATTAAAATTTTTTTTTTATATATATATAATAATATTATAATAAACATTTTCTTTTATAATATGTAACAATTTTTAATGTCTCATAATTTATTTTTAAGTACACGCTTTGTTGTTTAGATCTTATTTTATTTTTTTACACAAAACACAATTTTATTATTAAAAAAAAAAACATATATTATACATTATTTTTGAATTTTTTTTTTGCCTCTGCGAAAAAAAAAAGAGTTACTACGACGCCAAACTCTAAATGGAATTGCTGAAATGCGCTTTGCTGAAATAAAATATTGTAAAAAAATTTAACAAAAAAAAAAAAAATAAATAAATAAAAAAAATGAATACGTTATATAATAATATATAGCAGTATATTAATGGATCATAATAATTATTTTCGTTGAATTATCATATTTTAAATGTGAATTATTTTTATTATTATATTAAAATATTATACTCTTTTCCACAATTATAATAGTGTTATACTACGTGTCACATATTTTACTATGTTTATTGCACACTCGTATTCTGTATCTCGAAATATAATACAAAAATATAATTTACATTATAATAATATAATTATATTATTAAATAATTTTATACTCGATTTTTACTAATAAAAATAATTTCGTTTTCAAACCGTGTAAGACAAAGTCTAAAACATACAAATATAATACATTAAACTGGGCTTATGAATAATAGTTATTAATATATTCCGATGAATTATTTTCATTATTTTTTATAAGACACCGCGGTTAGGTTATGGGTCTTTATAATTTCGCGTTACACTAATAAAAAATATGATTTTCATCCAACCCGTAATAAAAAGATATATGGTTAACTTCAAATTAATTTAGTAAAAAATAAATTAGTTATTTCTTTAGAAAATATATCGTTCAATTTTACATTTTTATAGCAATATTATAATTTTTGTAAACCAGATGAAAACGTGAACTCCACTTTTAAAACGCCCATATTTAATTAGCGAACTTCATTCTTCATTCGTATTTTTATATAATAAATTGTACATTAGTACAATGCATACACGTATGAACACTTTTATGCGCAAATTAATGTCATCATTAATCACGATTCTACGAACTATTAAAAGTTTACGAGACTGGCGAACAGTTGTAGCTTGTAGGTATAATAAACATATTTTATGGTTATTCAAAACTTCTAATAATTGTTTACAAAATGAATTCTCCAGATACAAATTTTAACTAAAAGCAGTTTTCGACTACCGGTAGTTGTCCAGAAACAATTTTAAAAAAATGTTTAGCAAATTTCTTTAATTATTTAAAAATTTAATTTTTTTTTTAACAGACCGTTTATCGAAACGATAACGCGTATAAATGATGCAATAATTGTTGTAAACTCCGCTAAAATTTAAAATAAGTGTAATAGTAAAAATTTGTCCAACAATAAATTCCCCTAAACATATTTTGCTACTTATAATTACACCTATGTATTTATAAATGTATTATACGTACTTACGTATATATTTTATGATTTTTAAGTATTTATTTTTTTTAAAAAACGTTAAAATGAGATGATGCCTTTATGTAATCATGTTGAGTAATTTTTTATATTTCTATAATTAGGTCTAATAATTTTTTCGTCTTTTGGATTCATTACTTTGATAGTTATTTTGTTTATGAACATTTTCTTAATTTTACATACATTTTTTGATACATTATTTTATAATGTATCGATAATTAATATAATATAGAAATATTTACATGATTATGATTAAAAATACCATTAAAATAGCAATGATATTATGATTCATGGACATTTGTCGACTTAATCAGTTCAGAAGAAGCTTCTGTCTAGATTTCAGGTGAAGAATTAAGAATGGTTTTACTCTTATTTTATTGTTGAGAAATAAAAATTGGGATGAACTTCCAGTTTTTCACGTTTACATATGATCAATATACTATAATATACGATATAGTATATTATACTTTATATTCGTTTGTAACTATGGGTAAGCTTACAATGAAAAAATTTCTTTTTGATAACAATAAATTAAATATTATAAAGTGAATTACAAAAAGATTTTAACTAAAAAATTTCTTTATATTATTATATTTATTTTTAGAAAAATTTACATACATGCAATTAAGTATCAAATGACATTTAGGTAATTTATACATACTAGTAATTCAGTAGCAATATGTTTTTGGGTCAGCTTACATACGTGTAAATTTTTAGTAAAATACGTTTAATGGTGTAGGATAGTTTAAATGTATCCGTATAATGATATGGCAATACTATTGACGGTAAGTGAGCAAATCGGTACTTTTGTAAACTCGTTAAAGTTTACTACATTCAGAATATTTTTAATTTTGCAGAACGGTTTGTTTTGGAACGAAATACGAACGTACGGTTATCGTTTCGTTATTATATTAATGTTTTCATATTATGATAACGACGAGAGTGTTAGTTATTCGAATTATTTGTCTATCGATAATAATTGGTGTATATGAAATTCAAAATATTGTGCGTTTCCTTTTCTTCGATCGCATTAATTTATACATTATTACGATTTTCTGTATAGAATAGAACACGATTATTATTATAATATTATCGCGATGAATATCGGCGAGTGTTGTGTATAATAACATAATATTATTCGACGGACCGTTTCGAACCGCCGTTGCTTTGAGTCTGCAATAAAAACGTATTGTTTACAAATAGTTGATAAAAAGATAAGGTCACGTATAAAACGATATATAAATAATATATTATTATCAACTATACTGTTACAACGGTCGATGACAATCGGACGAAAGATATCAACTGAAAACAATATAAAACCACCTATAAAAACTCCGTGACACTGACGCAATGGTACTGCGGTACCGCGATATAAAAATAAATAATATCACACGCGTATACAGAGTGATCGAAATCGTGTTGCGAACGAGAACGGAGTGGATGGCGACATTCGTTGTTTATGTAGCAAAATATTTTGATCATCCTGTGTACGATCATAGCGCGAGTATATATCGTACGTGTACGGCATTATGATAAAATATAAACGTCGTATCGAAAATACGTGATTGCGTGCGTGTTCGATGAAAATGTAATAACAACGTAATGTGCATAACATTGCGCGTAGAATTGGTAGTTTTTCTCTCGACACTATCTGAGCATTGCGGTAGTCATTTCCTCTTAGCACCGGTCGAGGTGAAAAACTTTAATCTAGTTCGTGACGACGTTTAACCGCGATGTTTTAAAACAGATATTGGTATTTACCTCAAACAACTTTATGTCGACGGAAAAAATAATTGATTTCATTATTATCGATTATGGACTTCTCCATAACAATATTAGTTCAGTAAAAAAAATAAAATAAATAAAAATACCTTCGACGATAATACCTAATATAAAACGACGATGAGTGAACAAAATGATATTAAAAAGAATTGCACCTAATGCGGTAATTCCTTCAAAAATAATTTTATCAATATTATAGTTTTTAAACTTTGGTAAAAAAAAAAAAGATAGAATATTTATATTCACCCTATCACGAACGTCTAAACAATAAATTAAAATATTTCGTTTAGATGTATAAGGAATAGAACACATCGAATTCATGAAAAATATTCTAAGACCTTCTCTTGTAACTTAGTTATTACTCCATTATGGCTGATATAATTTATTTAATTAAAAGTTTTAAAGATGAAATACACTGATATTAAAAATTAATAATTATTAATTTACATTTGAAACGTAAGCGATGTGTTAATATTATATTGACTATAATATAATATTATGGTTAATATTTGACGTTTAAAAAAAAAAAAAAAAAAAAAAAAATTACAATTGTCTTCGATTTCAAATTTTAAAAGAAAGAAATTCTAAAATTCATACCAATAATAATGGATAATCGTACATTTTATGGAGGTACTTTTTATACTGAACGGACAGATTGAAATAGAATAATCGTTATTGCTTTCTGCTCTTGTGATGCAATTATAATTGAATTTCCCATTCGAACATTGTACACGTCTGTTTGTGTACATCTAAACATAATTATAATTATTTGTCTATTGCAGCGGTCATATCAAACAAAACAATTTCCTGGGGCGCAACGAAATGCATTCATTGAATCACTACAGTGAACACAACGTAGTTGCTACATTATTTCTGTGCGAATACCGATTTTCCAGTATTTAATGCGCATTTGATTAGTTTTTTTTTTTTAAAAAAAATTTGTCTTAATAATCTTAGCATTCATCGGTGCTATACGGAAATATTTTAATGGAATCTCTAAAATGAAATAAAAAATAAATTTAGGATTAGTAATTTAAAAAATGAAAATATGATAAATTATGTTAATAATAAGATTAGTTCTATGACGGCGCACTGTATAGGCAATTTTGATACACAGCTGCGTGTACAAGAAATATAATTCATTTTTAATATTATTATTTTAAAATTAATTTTAAATTGGATTTGTGAATCGCATTTAAAAAATGAAAATTGATATGGGTATAAACCGTAAATTTATATATATATAATATTATCTGTAATTTGATTTTAATAATTTTAATTTAAAAAAAAGCAAGGGAAGGGATACAGGTGTGCAATCATAGTGTTTAATTTTAATTATAATTTGAATGCAATGGCAAACCATTTCATTCGAAAAAACGATTCTGAGCGAAGTTCCGTCATATAATGCCGTTTTTTCGTCATTTTTTTACAATAATATTATTTTGGTTGCTATTAGTAACAATAATAATATTATAACTTTGGTTGCTATTAGTAACAATAATATTTATATTATCACTATGGTTACTATTATAAACAAATTTATCCGATGAATCAAATTCGTCGAAGGAAAAATGTCCTTTTTTTCGTTATTTTTTCGTCCTTTTTCTGTGTGACATGAGGTCAATTTTGGGAAATTCGAAAAATGACCTTAATAAAGTACAAACTACATCCAATTTGCAATCGAAAACATACAACACTCGTGAAAATCGGAGCATTATTTCGGGTAGTAAAAGTGTCTTCATACTTAAAAAAAAAAAAACAAAAAAAAAAAAAAAAGACCCACATCATTGTAAAACCAATACATTCTTCGCTTCGCTCAGAATCTAAAATAAGGATCTGTGATTTATGAGGAAATAATAAAACTGCATATTGATGTAAATATATTTTCATTTTTATTTATTATTTATTTATTATTGTTCAGTTATATTTATATAATACATTGTAACAATAAAAAACACGAGTATATTAATTAATTTTGTATTTAAAAAAAAAAACGCGCAAGTAAAATAAATATTTTTAAAAAATTTGTTTTGGAATCATAATAATAATAAAAGATTAATTGTTATAAATGGTTGATAGGTACTTTTCGAATTTAAATTAAATATTATAATTAGTATACTACTATAATAATAATTATAATCAAAGTGAATTTGTTTCGTTCAATAACTTACTATATCAATATTAATGTGTTATAATACGGTATTATACAATTTTTTTTTTTAAGTCGATCAGAATAATATTGTGGAAGGATCTATATCAAATACACAATTTGGTCGCCCTGGTTCTAAAAACTTAACTGAGTCATCAATCATAGCTACGTTTTTCGATTTCCAAAAAAACAACATGACACCCGTGAATTAAGTACAATGTAGAACACATCATGTACGAAATCTGAAAGAGTAATATTAATATAATACATCTTGGAACACGACAATGCCAATTTGTAAACACACTAGAGCCGTAAATTTATTTACATATAGGATTTGTTTGACGAACGTTATGTTCACTTATGATCAAACAAAACCATCATTTTGATATTCACATGAATTTTATAACATATTATACGAACATTATATTCGTTTATTATTTGTGTAATTTTCTATTTTGTTCATAATATGGTTAACTAACTATAATCGATTATTTAATACAATACTATTGCACCGCTTAGAAGTGAGTAGGTACTAAATTTTTTTATTTTTAAGATAAATTTTATAAGTTTTTTAGTATATAATTGTTAAAATATGTACATTATAATATAATAATTTTGTAACTCTTCGATAATATCCGAATTAGGATGATATAAATAATATCAATATATTATCTGACTGAACTTTGCTTAGAATCGTTTTTTTTTCGAAAGTGAAATATTGTAATAAAGTAAAATATTTGCACTGAAATTTCAATCAAAATATAGCACTATCCTCCCTGTATCCCACTCACAGAAGTATCCATTTCGTCTTTCTAATATTTTATTTTAAATAAAAGCTATGGGCAATTATTACTATTGATAAAAATACGTTAAGTTTATGGTATTTTCTATACATGCTTTAAACTATTTCGTATGTACAGAGTCATGAACTTTAAATTAAATTGAGAAATAATTTTATAATATTTTAATATTTTGCGGATATAATTAAACTATTTATTTTCTATTAATTAATTTCTATAATACTTATATGATATTTTATTGATTATATTTTAGAGTTTCGTAATACGAGACGTTAATATTTCGTATACTCGTATATATTTTTTTTTTACCTTGTATTTTATTAAATATGACGCTATATGATAATATGACTGTTTATTTTATTTAATCTTTCTACCTTTTTTTTTTAAAAAAAAAAAAAAATATAAATATAAATAAATAATGTTATATATATGAGAAAAATATGTAAATGTTGGCTATATTTCGATATCATATCTCATCTTATAAATTAAACGTTAATTTTTATATGCATTCCATCTATGTGATAATATTAATCAAGTTCAAGCATACGTTATTAATTTATAAATTCATAATAATTATTTTACGAATTAGAATTCTATTGTACTTATCACATTTAATGATCTTTTATCTCTAGTTAAACATACATATTTAAATAGTTAATTTATAACGATTATGTTATATTTACAATCGTTGAATGTAATAATAATAAATTCATGAATTAACAATAATTACAAATACCCAAGTAAAATTATATTAAGTACCTACTTCCAAATGTATTCCACGTGTTCAATGAGAAAATCATTAAAATCATACCAATGTGTTTGTAATTTTGTATTAAATTATAATAAATCGATCCGAAAAATCCAATATTTAATAAAAAAAATAACGAAATTTATGAATATTTATATATTCTGAGCGAATATATTTATTGGTTTTACAGTGATCTGTGTTTTATTTATTATTTTTTTTTTATGTCTTAAAACCCTTATTCCCAAGAATTAATTGTCCTATTACCACGAAAAGAATCGTATTATGTTTCAAATTGAATTTTGAATCTAATTACTACTTTTGTAGGTATATTATTAACATTTGAATTTTTCAATATTTAACTTATGCGAAAGTAAAAATTTCCACTATGGAAATTAATTATGACCGATTTGATTTCAAATAATTTACGATAAATCAGGAAATATTGAAGTTTTTGATTGAATTAAAGCTTTCCACAGCTTTATCCTGTCTTTTTTATTATTATCATTTATTTATCATTTAACCAACCGTTTCATTATCATATTATTTTCTTTTATGTTGCTTTCATATGTTTTATCATAATAGTTGATTAATCATTATTATTATTGAATTAAATTGTATTATGTTATAATATTATTATTTTTTGTGAATATTTGATAGGATCAAAAATTATTTATGTACCTACTCGTATTAATACATTTGTTAGAGGATGATAAAATTATTATAATAAAATATTTTCGTTTTTCGGTAAATAGAGTTTTCAAGATAGTAAAATTGCAAAACAAATATCGAACAGTTTTTATTAAATTGTTTACTAGATAGCGCTTGATATACTAAAATTGTCAAGTTATAGTCTCGATGGACAATTTGTTATAACATATAATAATTATTTCATAGTGAAACATTAAATAACAAAAACAAAATATTAATACCTAATTAAAAAACTAAAGAATGTAAATTAGCTTTAGTACAATTGAAAATTTTTGAAAATATTTTTATCAATTTTATTTATTATTATTGTAAAATGTTAAAATATAATAAGATGAATCCATATAATAGATACTTTAAATGTTAATTTTACTCAAATATTAACTTAAAACACATATAAAAAAAATTGATACGTGAGTTTTTTTTAAATATTTTAGAACTTATAAGTCTAATAATTTAGACTTGACGTTTATCTAAAATTTTGGTATCATGTAAAGTAATATAGGAGTTTACTTGAATAAAATTTTCAGACATTGAAACCCAAAATTGTCAATTTCACCAAACATTATATAAGTACATAATAAAAACGAGAATTTCATGAAATATTTAAAGTTTTATAAATTTGTAGAAAAATTAACATAACGG
Source organism: Tetraneura akinire (assembly GCA_021307375.1). NCBI lineage: Eukaryota > Metazoa > Arthropoda > Insecta > Hemiptera > Aphididae > Tetraneura > Tetraneura akinire. Next base: position 2,003,905 of record JAIUCT010000022.1, on the reverse strand, counting down.
TTCCAAAATTTGATCACATATAATATATAAGACATATTTGAACATCCAATAATATTTTCAAATTTCTAAATTATCTGGGTTATCTTGAAATATCGAATCGATTTCAATTTTCGTAAAAATACCGTTATTCATCATTTTTTGGTCATTTTTCCTATCACATAGAGTCAATTTTGAGAAATTCCAAAAATGACTTGAATAAAGTAGGTACCTATTATATCCAATTTCCAATCGAAATCATATTCTGTCCGTGAAAATCGGAGTATTATTTTGGGTAAAAATTGTGTCTACATGCATAAAAAAAGACACATTATAAATCCAATAAATTTTTTTGATTTACTCAAAATCTAAAATAAAGAGAAATAATAAGATGAATCCTTATATGAATTCTTATATATTCAATTACACTATAAATATCAACATTGAATAGCATTTAAAGAAAATTGAGACTTGGGAGTTTTCTAATATTTTGTTAGCATATTAAATAATATATAATTATACTTCAGTAAAATATTGTCAGACCTTAAAACCAACAATTGCTAATTTTATCAAACATTATAAAATTCAGAAATTCAATTAAAGTACTAACTAATATTCTCTACTGGAATTATATGCTATTCTTGATAATTAGATCAGTTTTTGTAGTGTTAAAAATGTTTATATACAAATTAAAAAAAAAAAAAAAAAAAAATACAAATTATTTTGTAAAACTAATATGTACATTATTCGCTTCGCTCAGAATCTAAAAATATGTTTAAAAACGTCAAATTTGTACTTTTCTTATAGTAATTTAGTATTCTTCTTAACAGCTTAGAGAGTGATAAATACTAAATAAAATAAAATAATAATATTAATTTTAGTAACGTATGGCTTTGATCGTTTTATCAAATTTAATTAACATATTTGTTAATTATTACCTATTCGTTAAAACGAAATATGTTTTATAATGTTTAATATACGAGTGATTTGAAGAAAAACAACTAATTGAGTTTAATTATAGAGATTATAGACCTCTAATATTCTGTTATGGTTATAATAATATGGTAATGTTATGTACAAGTTAAGTAGGTACACCCGGTATCACAATTTAATGTGCAGCGAACTGTTTAGGAGATAGTACATAATACAATAATATTATGCGTCTACTTTATGTTCATAATTAATAATTACATTATTATATTATCATAATTTGGTTGACATCTAAAACAATTGAATATAAATTATTAATGCTGTTTACATTATATTATTAATTATTATTTTGCTTTAAATTAAGAATACTATGATTTTCATACCATGCAACAATACTCTAGTAACTGGCTCATGATATTTTTAAAACTACGAAGCCATTGAAATGTTTTAATCTTAACATTTCTAATATTAATATTCACTTCTATAGAATACATAACAATAAAATTTTAATTAGATTATTTCATGACATGTATATACTCGTATATGTAATTACTTAATTGCATTTGGATTAGCCGGTTAGGTAATTATGATGTTAATTATGATGATGAATTTCATATTAATTGAAATTTGGCCTATTTAAATTTATATTTCAAAATATTTATAAATTGATAACTTGTAATAACTATTGATTTATTGAGTGTCCCATGGTATTTATTTTGACTAATATATATTTTTTAAATGTGATTTTTGTAATTTATTTTCGTATGAAAAAGTCATATTATTCATTATTATAAATTGTGTACACTCAACATAACGTTCTGAGTGTTCTGACACACACAATGATTCCAATGATTTATTAACCAAAAATTAAAAATTTAAACTTTTTCATTTCACCATGAATTTGAACTCAATTAAATTTATATTTTATTTTCAATTAAATATTCTTTTTTAGAAAAATTAAAAAAATTAATTCACTTTTTTCAAATTGTAATTAATACGAAATTTCTTTTATTGTGTTCCGATTTTAAGTAAGAAATAAAAAAATATAATATTTACTTTATGACTTGTTTATACATAAATGTAATACAAAAATCGATTTTAAAAATATTCATTTGGTCAAAAATGATTGATAAATATAAACATAAATTGCACACCTTGTAAGGACTATAATTTAATATTGTTGATCATATCTACACATACTCATAATAAAGTAAAAAAGTGAAATTATAATCACATTAACAAAAAATTGTAATACAAAAATTACCTCGTTTTCTTGACATAGTGTCCTTAGAATGAATAACTTGTGAACATTTATTTTATATAATAAATCTATAATTATTAATTATTTATAATTGAGATTAATAACTATTATAATATACGATTATAACTATTTATTACACTATTCAAATTTAATTTCTTATGGTACTAATATTATTATTGAAATCGTAATGAAGGATACGGTTTTGTAATTATATATTAGAGATTATTATCTTTTGGTGACATTGCATATCAATTCTTTCTTTAAAGATATTATTAAGATTTAATAATATTAATTGTGTCCTTTAGTTTTATTTTTAGTTATATTATTATATTGTTTAATTTGAAAATATAAATATATTAGTGTGTATTTAAATTTAGAATATCAGATTGAAATAAACAATATGCCTTAATACATTAAAATACCTATTTATATTGACAAATAAACGAAGAAAGGTGGACGAAAGAAAGAAAAGAAAATATATTGCTACCTGCCTGAGTTTTGAACAATATCCAAAAACATTTTACATAAAGTAACTTATTCATCTAATACATGTTCTATCAGGAGATGAGGAGACACTTATATAATATAACTATGATTTGTAATATAGGTTAGGGCTAACAACATTGGTCAATGGTTAATAACTCAATCATTCATCATAAAATAATAACGAACAGTATTAAATTCCATTATTATTATTAAAACAAAAGGTACTCGTCCAATATGCTATCTACCATTCTACCACATGTTTTATGGTTTGGTATTCTATCTACCTTAAAACTATTACCCTCCGAATCACGTTTTCGACTATTTTTTAGAACTAATTTCAACTTACCACCACAAATTGTTTGGTTTTTAATTTTGGTGCATCTTTGGTCAGTTGATAATAAACCACATTTTTTTTTTTTTTATAAATAAATAAATCACAGTAAAACCACATGCAATCGACACGACTCACAAACACACACTATTTTTTTTTTTTTTTTTGTAAGAAGCCTATGATAAATTATAAAGATGTATAAATATAATAAAATTTGGGATTTCGATAAAAGCTTAATTCTAATTGAAAAATGATAAAGTATATATCATAATATTATTGGTATTATTTCTAACCGTGTGGTATTATTTAAGGTAGATATCATATGAACTAAACCATCATTATGGTTATGGTAGATAAAATATTTACGGTAAATAGCATATTGGACGAGTACCAAACAAAAAGTTCAATTTTTCTTGCAAATACTCGCATACATTTTGATTATTAAATTATACTTTATATGGATATTGTGTATATTGGAGTTATTTTAATTATCAATTTGTTAGCTAAACTCTTTTTGTATATCACTTAAATAGTTGAAAGTTTCAAACAAATATTTGTTTTTTGTTAATGGAATATTACATAGGATTTTTGTTTACGATACTCCACGTGTACTAAATAACTAAATAATTGATTGATTTTCAATTCCTTCTTGCTATAACTAACTATATCAAACCTTTCTGTAATCGTAGCATATAATATCTTTTAAACACGAATAAGCTTTTCATCCATTCGATATTGTTATAGAAACGGGTATTATTTTCTTTTTCAATTATTGGAATTAGAGTTTCCACATGACGTTTTTCTACGATGAAAAACATTAGTTCTAAAATGCCAAATATTAATCATAATAATACTCAGAGTCGTTCACTAAAAGAAAATAAGATAAACAAAAAATAATAATATGATTAATAAAATATGTTAGGGGTAAGTCACATATTATTACAAGATAAATAATGAAATATGAAACAAATTAATATCGATATATTTTTTTTCAATTTATTTGGAGTATTCTGAGAAATTTAATGTAAGTATAATATAATATAATACTGACCATAAATTCGTTATCATTTCGTTTTTTGATACCGGATCACGTAAATTGGTCACTATACGGAGTGATCACAATTTCATACATAGATCAATTTAATTTTATAGCTATGAAAGTAGACATTTATAGTTTACACTTAAAGATTTAACTCCAGCACAGGCCTTTGAATATTTTTTATTTTATACTTAACTATAATTTTTAATCAAATTCGAATTAATTGTTTTTCTATACCTATTTTATTAAAATGAGATAATCACTGTAACAACAAATTTTAAACTCCGTATATCTATTATGATACATTATATTATATTATAATGTAAATATATTAAATAATAACGTTATTAAATCACGTAAGTATAATTTTTAAAATATAATAACAATTTACAATACTCATCCTGTAGGTCATTTTTCGCATCGGAAGAATTAATGGACGAGAAAATGAAATTCGTCCTTTTTCAGACCAATAAATGTGAGTTATATGGCAATTTGATTTTATATTGCTATAATATTATATTGGGTGAATTTTTTAACCGATTTTAAGTTTTTGAATTTCGGGATTTAATATAGACTAAAAGATCATGTTTTAATAATATTTTTTTTTTTTGAATTTTGGTTAAATTTTTTCCCCTAAAATTCATTTTACTAGAAAAAAAAAATTCCTATATTTGTAAATAATCTCCGCTAGAGTGACATATGATTTCCTAAGTGCATTTACGTGATGTAGATTAAAAATATAATAATAATGTTATATTGTATTTTATTCTAATATGGTGCAACTATTACGATACAAAACTAGTTTGGAAATAACATTTAAAATAACGGCGTTCGACGTTTGAAATAATTTGGACGAAATAAAATTTTAATCTAAAATCACAATAATTTTGTATAGCCCTCCGAGTGGTCGTTATCAATGCTATAATGATATTAATATTATTTCATTGGATAATAATCTCAACAAGAAAATATAATTTTTATTTTCTATCGATTCGATATCGAATGACGAGTGAAAAAGATCACTCTGTATATTAAAATTCTTGTACATTGCGCGTGTACATCACGCGATGATCTAATATTTTTTCGATACTGCACAGTAGGTACCTATTTACTCGTATATTATGATATTATTTTTATGTTATATTGCCAATAATTATTATTATTATTATTAGTGTTATTAAAATTAAATAATGGCGTGCACGACGAATGACGACGACAACGAAGGTGATGATTAATAACACACCTCGAAGGCGCATTGGCGATGACATAATTATTATTATAATGATTGCGTGAAGAGAATTGATGGGACACTGGAATAAAGTAATAATAAACAGACGGAAAAAAGAAAAAAGGAGATATTCAAAAAACAAAACTTAAGGGTCAGATTTAGAATCCGGTCTAACTTGCGGGTTTATAAAATGAAGTTATCGTAGAATAATGTGTGATGGTGTGTGTGTGTGTGTGTATGTGTATGGGTCACACGCAGCGTTTAAAATAAATTATTACAATATTACGGGTTTATTGTTGACGTTAGAAGTATAGCATGGAAAAACTTTTAAATATTTTTTTAAAGAAATTGATTATTTAATCGCGTACATAACTTAAGAAATGAAGTTAAAAAAATAAAAATAAAATAAAAATAAAAATAAAAATACACAAAAAATAAATAAAAAATCTTTCTATTTATGTATAAAATATAATATAATATTCGCCTACTCTAAAAAAAAAATAATAATAATACCATAATATTATTTTGGCGGGTGTTTTTCGTAAGTTTTATTTTAATACTTCTATTATTTTAAACAGTTATAATATTAGAGTGATAATTTTCAGTAGTATGCGTTTTATTATGTATACTATAAACTCTTATTGGGTATACTGAAATAGCACAGCTTCATTTCACGACATTGTCGTAAACACTTTTAGTAATTTTATTAGACGTTTAAACTACCTAGACGGTTTTGTGACAGTATACACATATAAAAGAAAAAAAAGATACAGAAGATAAATCTATAAATACATTTTCGTATGTTTATAAAAATTAATAACATTATGAACATAATATATTATTTCAATACAATTATATATAGTACCTATGCGATGTTTTTTGCTATTATTATTTTTTTTTTTTAAATATTTATTCTTTATTTTTAATGTAAGAGTCATATTCGTATTATTAGATAGACAAATTTTGTTAAAAAGTTTTATTTTTTTTTTTTTGATTATATATTATAATTCTATATTATTAAGTACTGCGTATTTAAATCTATGGAATCATATTATGAAATCGCTGTTATTATTTGAATATTAATCGAATATAATTTTTTTATTATCTATAAATCATAATTTATTCCAATTTTATGGATGTGAAACGAACGAAATTGTATTTTGTTTATGAGTTTATAATATTACAGTATGCGTATAAATGGTAGTTTTCCTTTTTTCTTATCATTACGGAAATGTGACTATGTAAATGCAATTATTGAACTCGAAATGATAATATAAGAATATAACGAATATTCCTCGAGATCAGACATCGTAAATTTGCATTTCTAAAATCATCATTTAGTCTAGAGTCCATTATTTGGAATTCACGTCATAAGCCATTATGAAAGTGATAGGAGTACTTTATAAATAAATTATAATATTTCTTATATCACAGTATAGCGTTGATGTTTCAAACTCGACTGAAAAGATAAGCTCTTGGCTTTAACAGAGAGCACGACGAGGTAATAACCGCCGGTATGAATTGTTTTAGATAGTATTTCTTAGGGAAACTAATAAACAGACGATGCAAACACTGACGGGTATGTTTCAACAATGATAACACTGAAACTTTCAGGTTTGTGGAGCTGCCAGTTATAGTTGTAGGCTATCGAGCGTGGTTTACAACGATTTTCAATAATTCATGTCATTTAACTGTTGATATAATTTATACGTATAATAACCGTTTGATCCATCGTCAAATTTGTTATTCTGATGTTCCTAATGAAAATGAAATATAAATTATGTAAAGTATTACGTATTATGTCAATACCCAATTGGCTAATTCGATTATAATTAATTAAAACTAATTTGATTTTAGTTTGAGTATACAATTGATTACTTAGGTTGATCAGCTCGGCTTATAGTGTATAAATGTGACGTTTGTTTATTATATTTATATTTTTATATTATACATTTAAATATTATATTTAATGTATAAATTTTTATACAACTTTTTTGTTAAAAGTAGACCGAGAAAACGATTGAAACGATAACATTATGATAATACCAAAAAGGAAATTTTAAAATTATATTTCAAACTAAAAAATGATAAAAATTATTTTAAAACTAAAATTAATTAATAAATTGTAAACAGGGCTTAAAATGTATGTCTTCACACATCACTTTTATTAATTAATTTTTTTTAAATTTATTTTCAAAAGGAAAAAATGTTTAAGTAGTTTAATTTTAGATATTAAAAGTTAAATGAACATAATAAAATATATACGAATGAGATACATAATACTTATTCTGTTGTTGTAATATATTATAATCATTATTATAATCCAATTGCTTTTACTATTTTCTATTTTCTATGTTATTTATTTATTTTTTGTTATAAATTAAAATAATTATTACATAAGTTAAAGAAATATACATTTTTTTTTTTTTTTATTAATTTTGTTAATATATTAAAAACATAAATATTTTAAGCTTAAAGAAATTACATTTAATTTATGATCACTGTTCAGTGATTCAGTATAGTTAACTGTAATATTAATATAATACATGTTACTATATTTAAATATGTCTAAAAATTCAAATTGCTCATCCGTTTAAAACAGTAGTTCTCAACATTTTAAATATCTTAAACAGTAAATATAAATATTTTTGGTTATTATCTCAGTTAATTTCAAGGTGTATTAGAAAAATAAATCATGATTTTATTTATATTTTATTATTAATATAATATTATTATTTTACATTTTATAATATTAAAATTTCATATTATGCTTTAACCGTTGAAGAAGAATTTCAATATTAAAACATATAATAAACTGTATAGCATTTAATATTTAGTATTTATTATAATATTATAATTAACGAATTGATCTACTCGTGATACCTACCCAACGCAATGCGTGTTACATAATTTTGGCGTTTATCATATGTTAAAGTTAAACATAATATTATTTTATTACAATTTTATATACAAATTATCATTTTTATAAGCCAATTTTACAATTAATAAGAATAAATTACTCATTGAAATGTGTTTCAATTTTCCTATACAAAAAATATTCAATTGTAAAAATAAATTTCTTAATTATTTCTAATTAAATTTAGGTAAAACATATCCAGTTATTATTTTCAAGAAGATAACACTTTTTGTGCTGTGAAAAATCATGAAATGAACAATTGTGCCGTAAGTGGAAAATGTTGGAAACCCATTATTTAATGCTTTCATGATATAGATCATATTATTATATTATGAGTTATGACAATTATATCGTATTACAGTTCCTTTATTGTTATCTTAGTACAGATCCCCTTTGACGATTGTAAAGTGATATTTCAACAAAGTTTTAATCTTAATGCAAACAATATACATAATATTATATAAAATTGTTGCTAAAACATTTCGTAAACAATATTTTGATAGACCAAAAACCATTCTATTTGGGTACACGCATAATAGTAAAAATAATAATAATAATAATAATTAAACACACTGTTAATATAGTGTATCATTTTTAATGCTCGATAATTTGCGATTCGATGAATTTATAATAATATGTTATACGAACACGTCCAAAAATAATATAAACTGGAACAACGCATTGTTATTTGTAATATTAACATATCACACATACACACCCAACATTTTATATTATAGTAATATATACAGTGTGAATTTAATATAGTATTTTATTTAATGTTATAACATATTTACGTTAAAGTGTACTGTACGCATTTTAACAAAACCTACTCGACTTCGTCCATAAGTTTTCATAATCCAATTGTCTGGCTAAGAATTTATAAACTGTAAAAAGTTTAAAAGACAAATATTGTTATCTAAGAGGAATAAATTTACTCAGTTCATCTCGCGTACATATGGATTATAGATATAATAATATGAACATTAAAATTCGTCGCACGTTATTTTGTGTTGTGTGTTTGTTTGTTGTCCGAAAACACAAACGCGTGTTCTGAGTGTCGTTTAGCACCTTTGGCTATTATTATGGTAAAACGCGTCGAATCTGTGCGGTGTTTGTCTCTAACTTGTCGTGTGACATTTTCACGTTTCGAAATAAAAAAGTTAAACACTGATTTATTAATAATTTTATAATAATTATAAATAATATAAAAGTAAGCGAGTAAAGCGATCTGCAAAAAACGTTAAAAACACGAAATTAAAAAGTATAAAAAGTAAAAAAAAAAAAAAAAAAATATTAAAAATTAAAATATTATAACCGTATAATAAGATGTAGTAGAAAAAACTAATCACGGTAAAACGAAAATGAAATTTGCGTTTTTTAATATAATTTAAAATGGGATTATAGTATCGCACGCACCACGCACGTGGTATTATTGTTATTCGTTTTTCTTTTGATTATAGGCCCGACTATACGAGTGTACGACGTATTTACAATAAAAATGTATACCCTTTATAGAAGTTTGAACACGAAATTATAGCGTATATTCCGTTGCCATTCTGCTCTATTTATGTAGGAAGGTTATACATTACAGTCACAAATTTGTCAGACCCGTTCGTTCGTAAATAATATTATGTAAAATTTAACGAGAAAGGCACGGCATTATACCGAAGGTATAAAACGTAAAACTGTTTAGTAAAAATACACGTTCGCAGTCATTCCATACATTTGTGCGTTTAATTATTCCGAGTGTAATAAATTTTTAGTAACGAGCGAAAAATATTTAAAACCGTATATTTATATAATGTACAGTGTGTTTGTTACAGGTTTGTCCACAGCCAATAACTACTTTTGACCTATTAAATATTTTTTTTTAAATCTGATTTTCGCAACTTATTCAAGTATATACACGCATTAAGTAACATTTTTAATTTTTCATTAATATAATTTTTTTTTTTTTTTTTTTTTTGAGTACTTTAAATTTAAATCAAAATAAAAAAAAATTGGTTTTCATATTTATTAAAATTCTGAAATAGCCAATAAATGGATTTTATTTTTCTAAAATTTTTAATAATTGAATTTTTAATTTCCATAAAGTATTCACTTAGTTATTAATTTTCTAAATTTAAGTGAATTACATTTTTTTTTATAATTAATTTATATTCCATGAAAAGGAAAACTGTAGCTTTTCATCTCTGTTTCAAAACAAACATAATAATATTACAATCAAGGTATATCAATTCACGTTTATTGTAATTATATTTTAATTAATAAATGATGATGTAACATTTTAATATGATAACAATAATTAATTGAAAGTGGAATCTCCACGAAAACATCACAATGTAACGTTCGTTAATTGTTTTCTGATAGTGTTAATACATTATTCTCCGTTGAATTGACCAAAATTTTTTTTTTCATTTTTGATTTAGCCATAAATTTAGGCATAAGTTTGGCCTAAATTATTGATTTTTTTGTTTCAATTAAATTTTATAATTTTAAGAAAATTAAAACTACAAATTGGCTATCTCAGAATTTTAATAAATAGGAAACTAAAACTATAATTTTTTTATTTTGGTTTTAGTATTAAAAAAAAAAATTATAATAATGAAAAATGTGACTTGTATATACTTATATAAATAAGTTGTAAAAATCAGACTTAAAAAATATTTAATAAAAGTTATTGGCAGCTGTGGAAAAACCTAGTGGGACACCCTGTATATAGTGTATATAGTGACTTATATAATATTATATATACTACAGTGTTCAAATAACAATATTGTCGACTATTGCCATTAGTGTAATTTATTATTTGAGATAATTTATCGCATTTAATACAACACGTCGTATAATACGTCATATTGTATTAAGTACGATTGTAACAATATTATCGTATAACGTGTGTATTGTGTAACCCCGGTAAAGGTAACTGGTGGAAAGTCTTTGTACCATTGCGTAATTAAGTGTTCGCTTTTATCGTGTATACAACACACGTTCGTACAGAAGTGCTTTTAAAAACTTAATTCTATCGTTCGCAGTGGCTTATATCAAGATTATTAAATTGCAGGGGCGGAAAATGGTCGTCTGAGAGGCAGCATACTGGTGATGGTTTAAATTTAGACCTAACTGAATTTATGGAAATGTTAAATTAAACTGCAAGTCTATTTTGTTTACACAAAAAATTATTTCTGAAAAGTAATCACGATTAGAAATTAGGATTAGGGACGTCCTAAAAGTCAACATAAACTCAGTTTACATAGAATATCCGGCCATTTCCGGGATAGTATCGATCGTACATTTTAATTAACCAACAGCTGTTGGGGTTCAGTTTTTTAAATACACATAATTATATAGAAATAGTAAAATTATTAAGCCCGTAACGAAAATAAATATACAATGTTATTAAAATCAGATATTTAAATATCGTTAAAATTTGAAATATTAATTCACTCTCTCCGACGTGGAAAATTGTTTCTGATCGTTTACGTATAACGTTATTATTATAGCCAGAAAAAAATAATTTGAATGCAAATCACGCGACTGTTCTTTGTCTTTAAAAACCAATTATTAACGCAGAAAATTCCATTATACGACTTATTACTACACAACGTAATAATAATTTAACAAAATGGTTATTTTATTGTTTATTTTCTTCAAAAGCGCGTACATCATAGAAATAATATTATGCGTATTTTGTACTGAATAATGGCATAATTAAACCAAAGTGAAAAAATTATCTGACGGTAAAAGTCGTCCGGAAATCGAATGATAGTACGGATAGAAAATATGTATTTATAAATTCTGACGTCGTCGATCAAACATTTAAATGTCATTCGTCGATCACTCATTTTAATATGAAAAAAAAAAAACGTTAGTAAATGGAAATATATAATAAATGATTTATTAATGTAATATTTATAATAATATCACTTTTTCACGAATCAACAATATATTATAATATTATGTCTTCGTGCACACAATAATAATAATAATAATATAGGTAAAAATATAATATATAATATGAAATATGTAAGTTCGCATTTTCCGAACCTTTTTTAAATGGAAATCGAGTCTCTCACCTAAAAAAAAAAAATCGTCAAAATTCAGATTTCGATGAGCATTTAATAGGCAATATCACAGAAATAAAATAATATTTTATTGAGACTGAATATTGAACGGTTAATATATTTTATAGGCCGACCTTTCTGTTTTACAACAATAATTATTTATAGTCATGATTCGTCTCACGCGACGTTGAACGGGTATTTCTTCATGCCTGGCACACAGACATTTAATAATTTTCGAAGTTTAATCAAAAAGTTCCACTCATCGTGTATTATACGCATACCTAAATAATTAGGATAAATGCGGAAAACTTAAAATTTAAACGAAAGTAAAAACATAACGAGACACGAGAATTCACTCGTATATTGTTAAAATATTATTTACTCGCAGAAAAATAATTTTTCGTTTTTAATCATGAAAAAAAAACCACTTAAATATTGTCTACATCCACACCCTTGGTATTTTCACGATTCTCTATTTTTCGGCACAGAGACTAAAGTCTCTAAATAAATTATGATAAATTAAAATCGGCGAAATCTAAAATTTCAAATGATAATATTACATTTCGTTCTGCTGTATATTAAAAAAATTATAATTTCACACGCGGTGTCGTATGGATGTGAATAATAATATTGTCGCTAAAATCGTCAACGAATATATTAATATATGTATTATATATTTGACATTCCAATCGCTCAGTATATAGGGACGATGTCGACGAGGCACAAAATATTTAATAATAATATATTATATAATTATTATTATCCCTTCGCTTTCGGTCGCATTCCACGGTCCGTACATGGTACATCGTAATCATATACATATTATTATAATTAAATATTATATTTAATTATTATTATCATTATTATTATTTTAATAAAAAATGGTATATTAAAAACGAAAAATAGGCCCGTAAAAACAACGCATAATAATATTATTATTATTAATAATATAATATTGTATGCGATAAAATGACGCGTACTATCGTCGCTCGGTTTATTATAGGCAGTTTTATTTTTACACGCTCCCACAAACCGAATGACGTGCATTTCAATATTATTATTATTATTATTATTATAGTTTAAAACAGTAGGAAATATTATATGTATAGATAATATAACACGCGTTCGTTGGACCCACCGTCTTACATCCGACGTGTTTTTTTAACGTCTAAAATATTAAAAAACTTTCAAAAAGCATAATATGAGTAATAATCATTATTATTATGCGAATTATTAATTATTATACGTTATTGTAATATCGTGTATATTATTTCATACAATATTAATTAATGACATTAAATATTATGATATCAAGACCGTCGTAGGTTTTACGCGAGGTTATTATAATATTATAACGACGCATAATTTTTTTCCTCAATTTTTTTTGTTTTCGTTTATAATAGATTTAAGATTCTGAACGAAGCGAAATAGCAAATATTTTTTTTTATGTCTGACGACACTTTTACTACCCGAAATAATGCTCAGATTGTCACATTTAGCACATGTTTCCGATTGGAAAGTGAATGTAGTTGGTACTTTATTTAGATCATTTTTCGAATTTCTTAAAATTGACTCTATGTGACAGAAAAAACGATGAAAAATTGACGAAAAACCGGCATTTTAAACTAAAATTTTGATAAATTAGATTTCAATATTTCACGATACTCGGGCAGTTTTTACGTTAAACACTTGAAAATTTTATTGGCTGTTCAAATAGATATTATATAAATAAATAAATAATACAATGTATTAATAGTATTAAAATTATCATTTTTAAGATAATCACATTTTAACGAAACAATTTTTATTGTGTTATATATAATATATTTTTTATAACAGTATACATTTATTATGTAAATAATGTACAAATTAATTGCAAAATTATTGAACCAAACAAACATACTTCTTGTTTATAAACTTAGACAATCATATTTTGGACGCGTTCGTCGTAGACCATTGTGGTGTAATAGGACATAACAGATGTATAAATATATTAGCAGCAAGACATTAAACAAGTGCTAAACGTTTTATTTTCTGTTCCATTTCTAAAGAAATAAAAGAAAAGTATTAAATGCGATTCATATTATATAATTATTGTATAAGTACTTACAAGGTTACGATAAAAAAATAAAGTACAACTACGAATTAATTAAATTAATTTTACTTACACATTTATACATTATAATAATTAAAATTGATAAAACTAAACTTAAAAATTGTTTTTCTAATTTCCTTAGATAATAACAAATTGTAGTAGTACCTATTTCAAAATGTTACGAAATCCTATCTCCAAATACTACGAGTATTAATTTGTGAATATAATAATCATAAATCAAGTTGCAGGTTATTCACTATAGACAAATTCTTATATCAAAATATATACGATAAAAAGATCAATCAATTTTTTCTAGTAGTAAAATCCTAAATTGCGATAAAGTAGTGTCTCAATAAAACTATCTCTAAAAAGTACTAAAATTTCGAATTCGTCGATAACATAGTTAGAATTAGAATACCTATATGCAATATACATTATAATATTATAATTTCTGTTCTTTCTGGAAAAAAGCGTAAGTTATTCTCGTACTTTTTTTCGGTTATTTCATAGATAATCTTTTAATTTCTGTTCTTTCTGGTGTACAGCGTAAGTTAATGTTGATGTGGAACTTTTTTTCTGTTTTTTCATGGATTTTTTTAAATTATTCTTTTTTAATCTTCCATGCTCATCGAACGTCAATAAGTATGTTTTCGGAATTTTTTCGTCATGCGACGGCAATACCGTAGTACCAACTGAAGACCTAGTCATCTCTTGCACAATTGCCTTCTGTCCAGTTGTTGGTTTTCTCCTTTGCTGCCCGGTTCTTATCCCGGCTGATTGTTTCGAAGGTTCCAACTGTTGTTGGCCACTATTGTGCATCGGCTGATCAGACAAAATTGGCTCGTCAGCTGTTATGGCAAGGATATTAGTAATTCCACCGGACTGTAATGAGTTCTCTGTGACTGGTCCCACTAAAATAATAATTATAATATACTTAGGCATTGTTGTAAATATTTACCAATCGGCTCTGATTTACAGCGAGTTTTATAATATTAACAACGTGTTATAAGTGTTACGTTTTTTTTTTTTTATTAATAATTATACAAAAGAAATAATGTTAATTTGCCCATATTTGTATATTTATCGATGTGACAAGTCAACAATTAAAGTTTATAAATGGTGTTAAAAAAAATGTATTAGAATTATAACTTCGTTTGAGGTTATAATTTTTTTTGTAAAATTAAAATAATATTTTTAAATTATATGTTGATATATTTATGAAAACTTACCTTCCTCATCATGATAAATGTCAATTAATTTTTGATTATTTGTAGCACGAATAGGTGCCGAAGACGTAAAGGTAATTAAAGTTAACGACATAAAAATGAATGTGACAAGAATATGTAATTTGAACAAATACATTATTATATATAAGGTATTTAATTATTTACTTTATAAATTATTGATAGTTTGAATATTATTCAATAGGCAAAATAATGAATTACAAATAATGTGAATACAAATCGCCTAATATTAATATATCATAATTAAATCAAAATAGGTGTAGTACAAAATTATACATAGATTAATAATATTATAGTTGCTATTATTATGGTTGTCATATAAAAAATAAACATATGTTTTATAATTTTTCCAAATAAATTTACTTTTTTTTTACTATTATTATTTAAGTAAATATTAATAAAATTAAAGGAGATATCTTAACAAATTTCCAAAATATTAGGAAAATTTCTTGACTCAGTTTTTTTTATAGGTGTTTAAAGTTGAAATTTTAGTAAAATTATTTATATTCAACGTAGAGACTGATAAATGTAAAAAATTTAATCGGTACATACACATATATTATCCGATAAATTTCGCTCAGAATCGTTTTTCGAATGTAATGATTTATCAAAAATTCAACACTATCCTCTTTATACCTGTATCCCTTTCCTTGTTCATTATTATTATTATTATTGGTTAGTAATATATATTATGAATGATAGTATTACCACTTACCAGTATAGTATAAACGCGTATTATTACGTATTATCATTACATAGAATATTAATGAAAAAATATTAAATAACTGTTAGTGTATACTATCATCTATCATTATGTATTTTGATAATATATATTATACTTATTTTATGTCATAAGTTATAACTAATATTATGTCAACGAATGGGGGATAAGCAGAATACCTCCATATCCGGACGGATTTTTTTTTTTTTTTTTGATAAAACGTAGAGCGTATATGAAAATAAATTTTTCATTTCGTTGATAATGTAATATATAATAGTATCAGTATGAATTGTAATATAAATTGGGAATAAACGAATTAATTATGTTACCATTTTCCATTTTGTTTCGTTTTGATCTATTTATATACAAATATAATATTTTCATCAAAAACACGAATCTGTTATATTTTCTTGTAGATAATACTTTTCATGGTACCTATTTCGCATCTATTCGCAATGTGATAAAATACACGTCGAGCACAAAATTATGTTATGATAACATATACGTTAATATATTATAAAACATATGCGAAATTTTACGTCGGTTGGAGGTTTTGGAGAAGGGACATTAACACGCTCCTTTAATACGTGGGGTGAGCGTGTCGCGGCGTTGAAGGGTAGTGCGTCACAAAATGTTCGATGGGATGGGTGAATGGATGGACGGGACGACTGATACCACGACAGCTGCGCGTACGAACACGTCTCGGACGGTAAACGGTAGCGGCGCGGCGTTGTAGCCGGCGGCATTTTCTGTTTTGGCGGGATTCGGCGAGCTTGTTGCTCGTAGTCCGCGCGGTTACGGTCGTCGTCCTCGTCGCGCGTTCGCCCGGTCCCAACGTCATCATATAATATATTATACGTTTTTTTTTTTTTTTTTTTTTTCGCGTTATTATTATCATTATTATTTTATTGTCGTACAATATATCGTTATTTTTATTATTATTATTATTATTATTTCACGTTTTCGCGTAAATACAACACCGTTGCTATGACCGTCCGCGCTGCGACGAACCGCAGTGTAATCGCCGGTGGTAATCGCGACGGTACTACCGCACACAACGGCGGCCGCAACAGTGTACGTAGTGATTGTACCGATAATAATATTATTATTATCATCACTCTTAGCGCCACTCGCTATGGTTAATAATAATAATTACATAACATTTTAGTAGAAATCGACGTTTACCAGACGCGTTGCGCCCCGATAGATTTCCAAAACGAATCAGAAAAACCTAACCGTTCGGTTCGCAATCATTGGTGCCGGGGCAACCGGTCCGGGGAGTGACGATCCGACCGTGGCCAGACGACTGAAGGCGACGGCGATTATTAGGAAGAGGCGGAGGAGGAAACGCGAGAGGCGAAAACCGCGATAGTCGCGGCCGTACCGCAACACCGTCGGCCGTGTGATAGCGGCGGCGGAACGCGTGCCGCCGCGCGCAGTGCCGCATGGCCGCGGTGGCCGGTTTGTATGGGTTCGGCGACGATTCCAGGACGGTGGCCGCCCGGTTCGTGGAAAGGCAACGGTTGGCCAACAGGGACTCGCCCACAGACACGTACGTCCATAATATATTATTATAATATAAAACCGTCCACGTCGATTCATAATAATAAATAAATACGCGAGAACGGGCCCGGAATGTTCTTCGAATATAAATAATATAATTATTATAATGTTAAGTGGAAAATGGTGAAAATACGATTCAACGTTATATTATTTTTTTTTTTTTTAGAAATACGGTTAAAATTGATTTTAATTTCTAATAATTATATTGTCGACGACGTTCGGAATGCACGATATAATAATCGCATCGTAATTATAATTCGCCTCTTCGTCAAACGAGCTAATGGGTATAAATTATATTTACTGGAAAAATATATTAATACGTCGTTGTAGACTTGTAAACGAAACGATTTCTGGTGTAAAATGGAAAAAAAAAAGGTTTTCATTCGTATTTTTTATACCCGCCACTTTTATGTTTAATAATTGATAACCAGCGATAAATTATTTTAAATAAACGAAATCTTGCGAATATATAAAATTACGACATTATAATATATTGTACACCGTATGGAATTCGTCGGCTTTATTAATTTTCGACCCTTCGCGAAAACGCATTTTTATACTGTTTTTCTGATGCGTAATCCGTCACTGTGCTGAGTTACCGACGGATAACGTATAAAGCGTATCACGAGAATAATTCGAGACCACATTTATTCGTAATTCTCTGCGTATGTAATATAGAGTAATGTAATAAACAACCTCCTTGGCTCCTTCTATACCGTGTTCACCGTGATCTGAAATATCTGAATAAGAAATAATTATTACTATTTTAAATTTTGAGCGAAGCGTGGAGCGAGGAGGAATGTATTGATTTAACAACGATGTGTGTCTAATTTTTATTGTTAGTTTGTGTAAAGACAATTTTCTACCAGAAATAATAATGTTGAAAACAACGTGTTACCAATAGAGGACTACGTCTAGTTGGAATTTTATTTAGGTCATATTTCGAATTTCTCAAAATCGAACTAATGCGAGAAGAAAAAATGCCAGGAAATATGACGATAAAAAATATTCGGCAATATTCACGGAATCTTTAATTTTGACGAATTTCATGTCAAAAATTTTACGATGACTCAGGACAAATTGAACTTAAAGATTTGAAAAATTTAGAGGCACACGTGATAAAATTTATAAATTATTACATTAAAATTAAAATTGTATTATTAAATAACTGCGTTCATTCTCATACCACTGTTCTTTCCACCAGTGATGAATTCAGATATATTTGTCAGGGGGGGCGAATTAAAAATAGCTTGTTGACTGTTGTTAAAATATAGAAAACATTTATTATTAATAGTCACAATTTAATTATTATAATATAAATTAAATATTAAAAAAAAATTATAATTAAAATTATTTAATATATTAAATAAAAATTATAATTTAAATATTAATTCAATATGGAAAAACAAATATATAATTAAAATTAAAATTCATATGTAATTAATATTTTATTAAATAAATCGTAGACGACGATTTTTTTTTGTTGCATATAAATCAATCATTTCTTCTATTAGTTCTTGAGATGGATCATCTTCGCCCTCAATGTTAATTTTCATACAATATTCTAATGTATCTTGTCCCATACGATTACGAAGTTTATTCATAATACGATTCATTGTGCTAAATGACCTTTCTACTGTGGCTGTTGCGATTGGAATACATAAAATTAATTCAGCCAATTTTTTCAAATTTTCATATCCAATGTTAGCTTCTAGAATTTCATTGATAGGATTTCCCTTCGTCTTTTGTAATGCTACAAATTTAAAAGATTTAAAATCTGAAATAACACCGTCTTTATCATATTCATTCATAGATAAACAGTCACACAATTCTTCTATAGTTTTTTCGGATGCATTTGATAATGATTCATAATTTTCAAAAATTGCACATCCTTCAATAAGTTTAATAGCTGTATCGTTAAATCTACGATCCATTTCTTTTATAGTATTATCCAAAAATATTGAAAGACATGATAATGTTTCTTTAATACAATCTTCTTTTTTTAATGAATTAATTTTTTTTGAAATTTCTAAAGCATTTTTAATAATAATACTCTCTTGAAAATCTTGTTTTAAGCTTACTGCAATTTGTTTTAAATGATCTGTTGTACTTTTAATTAAATTGGGTAAAGCTGAAATACATATTTTAGGAGCTTGTAACATTAAACTTAAATTTGATATAGCACCCAAAATTTCATCTAGTCCACACAATAGTATAATAAAACTTTCTTCGCGAAGGCTTAATAAAATTCCGCCAGCTAATGAGGCTAAATCAGCTCCATCTTGATGTATGTGTTCACAAGTTGTAGCTATGGAAAAATAGGATCGTTTAATTGCATGCACTATTTTATAATGACTTAACCAACGAATTTCTATTGCTTCTGGTACTTTTAAAATTGGATCATTTAATATAATTTGTAATTTATGAAGAATTTCTTCTCGTTTAGGAGACTGATGAAATAATTTATAAATATCTTTTAAAACATGAAACACTCGTTTAATTTTAGGAAATTTATTACGCATACTAGTTAGTGCAAGTGATAGAATATGTGCCCGGCAATGAATATATGGAATATTTCTTCCAGCTTTTTCACTAACAAGTTTGCGAACTCCCGATTTATTTCCAGACATATTTGACGCTCCGTCAAAACCACAAGCAACAATATTTTGAAAAGACATGTTATGCTTTTTTAGTTCACTACTAATTGCATCTATGATTGTCTGGGCTTTTGTGTCAGATAAAATAACGATACCAAGAAATTGTTCAATGGGCTGGCTATTTTTGACAAAACGAACACAAATTGATAACTCAGATTTATTATTAATATTTATACTTTCATCAGCCAATAAAGAAAATTTTTTCTTGTATATTTCATTGTTTAATTTTTTATCTATAATTTCTGATGCACAACATAATAGTTCACTAGCTGTTGCTTTACTTATGTATGTTGATCTGTCACTTTGCGCGTCAATCCAGGTTTGAAGGGAATCACTACTTTTAACTAATAATCGCTTTATTAAGGGTTCATATTTAGTAGTGTGTGCTATTTCTTCTTTAACTAAAAAATAAACTGAACGGAAAAGATACGATAAATGTTTTCTATTATTTTTACATTCTTCTGAACTTTGATTCGAAATTTGATTATAAACAGAATTTTGAATGGCTACCATAGCAAGTTTTTCTATTTCTACACAACGAATATGTGAAGCAGATAAAGCATGTTTGTTTAATTTACCATCTTTTCCTAGTGCTTTTTTAAAATTTTTAAATGGGGTTCTGACAAAAGTTCCTCCAGTACTTATGAATAATACGGAATCATTTAATGCATGTTTTTCACATAATTTACAAAATGCCCCGTTACGATGAGTATCAAAATAAAGCCAGGGGTAATCATTTTCCCACCTTTTGTTATAGAATCGTTTTTCTTTAATTTTTTTTGGTTGATTAACCAAGGTGTCTTGATTTATAACTTGGGTATCTAAAATTAATAAATTAAATTTCAACATAAAAAAAAAAAAAAATGTAGAATGTTTATGTTTTCATGTTAACATATTTTTAATAAAAATAAAAATAAAATATGGGAAATGATCACTCAACTTTGGTTAACATAGAATAAAATTGATAATGTATCAGTGGCGAAGCTTGAATTTGTGATAAGAGTAGACTAACTTTTTTTAGAAAAAAATTATATAAACAAAAATATATATTTAAAATGTGTATTATTTTAACTACACGGGCATCATCTATTAAATACGTATTATTATTATTATTATTATTCGATAGAATAAGAATATTATTACGAGAGGTGTTATCGGAATAATAAAAGTATAATAAAATAAATATGTTTTCTAAAAACATATTAACAAAATAATGAGTAGACAATGTATCTTTGTCCCTGAGCTTCGCCACTGAAATGTATATAAAATATTTTACCTGTTTCTGTTGTTTCTGAAGAATCAGTCAAATTATCTTCATTTTCATGTGTAGTATTTAAAGTTTTAATTTTTTTATTTGATATGAAAAAATCCATGATTGTTCGTTTGGACATTTTAAAACACGACTTTTAAACACAATACACTATACACAAAACAAATAAATAAATATAAATGTTGTTCAAATATTTGGTACACCGTACACAGACTAATAACACAAAATGTATAGGTAACAGCGATCAAATTAAAGTAATTGAATGCAACAATAAATAATAATGTAGTACGCGACATGTCTAATATTCGATCATGATAATACTTAAATAATACACATAATAAATAAACGTAAAACGTTTTAAGAATATTTTATATTAGTGGTAATTCCGTATTTCTAATCTAAGTGTACTATCTAGTATAATAATTTATAATACTAATTGAAACTCCAAGTATTTATAATTATTTATATAGGTTTTCAATTTTACAGATGAACATTATAATTTGTACCTACAGTTGAAAAAATGTATAAAATATTATTTAACTTCCACTTATTTCAGGGGGGGCGAATCAAATTTTAGAGGGGGCTTTCGCCCCCCCTGAAGTATACCTGAATTCAACACTGCTTTCCACAGCTGTTTCCCGTCTTTTTTTTTTCTTTTTCTAATAATTATTAGGCGAATTCCTTGATTCCTGCGACGACCGTCAATGCCAGGCGATTTCGTGCGATGTCTGCTTTCAGCCCATATCGTTTATTATAATATATAATAAATGTAGGTATAATATGTAGGTATACATATACATATATTAATACGAAATTACTTTCATTGTCACGCAAATATTGATTTTCTCCTCCTATTTTATATTCTTATTGTTCGGCTTATATGGTAACTGCACATTATAAATTTCGTTTTAAAATATTTCCAAAATTAAAACCACCAATGAAAAATCGGTAACTTATAATAATAATAAATTAGGCAATAAATTTTTATTAATCATAAATTATTATTATTATTATTATTATTATTATTATTATTATTATTATTATTAT
>JAIUCT010000022.1:1967088-1981066 GCA_021307375.1 Tetraneura akinire | reverse complement strand
ATTATTATTATTATTATTATTATTATTATTATTATTATTATTATTATAATAATAAATATTGAATAAACATATTGTATATTCTGGAAATATTATAACTTCATCACGAATGGGTATTATGTCTTTACAAAAAAAAAAAAAAGTTTTCATACATAATATATTTTGTCCGTGTCAAAATGATAATGTTTAATATTTTACATAATTTTTTTTAAAATAATTAATTTTGCGAAATTGTTTCCATGTTTCCTATTTTACGAAGCTGATATTATAACAGAGTAATATAGTAAATCTAGCGGGTTATGCCATAAAAATAACATTGTTATAATAATTTTGTCGTTCCTCGTCTGAACGAAATATTATTATTATTATTATAATGTTAAAACGTAATAGCTAGGTCAGGAACGCCACCCGTGCAGAACAACAGACTTCCGACGGCGAATTTTTAATCCCGCGACGCGTTTTATTTATTCGTCAGCGGGGAAAAAAAGAGCGTTTTATTCGTCCGAGGGTACATTACGTCTCGTCTCGCCGATGATTTAACGCTTTTTTTTTTTTTTTTTTTTTTGATTTTCGCCCACCTACTATACCGCGGTCACGTAACAAATATTATTACGTTCGTATATAATATCGCGGTAACGTATATAACGGTAACTTACTGTTATTTTATAACGTCGTTCTGCCAAAGACCCAAAGTACTCTGTCGTTATAATATCTATGTGCTATATAGTATTTCTTTTTTTCTTTTTTTCTTTTTTATTATTCCAGTATCGAATTCGCAATATTACCGGATAACCATTTATGAACTGCCATCGCACGTTCGCCAATCGTATTTTAACCGCATCGGAAAACGGTGTTATTATACGAAAATATTGCCTTACACAGTATTATAAAGCGATTGTCGTAAAAGAAAAAAAAAATGTCTGTGGATCATCAGCGTAAAATTCTCGAACCGTGTCGGAAGTCCGCCGGCTTATCCGTTGCCAACGCGAGTTTGCTAAAACCGGATTAATAAAGCCACTTCGCTATCGTACAGTCCTCGGAGAGATCTTTTTAAGGTTTAAATTATTAAAATTCTATAGCCTTTTAAGGTCCGGTTTTAATTTATTGTGGGGAATAAACAGATCCGTTCGGATGAAATAGTGCAAAACGTTCAAACGTGGAAAATTTACAATTTTTATACCCAAAATTATTACATAATATTATATATTGATCGATTAAATGGTTCAATAAAATATAATATTTCTGCCATTCCCGTAGACGTTCTTTAATTTATGTTCTTTATAATAATGATTTCAGTCCCCGCGTTACAGGCGCACAAACCAATATTAAAGCAGGTTTTTTTAAACATTATGCCCTCGATTCCTGTTTTATGCATCGCCACCAAACATTGAACATTATGTAAATATTTGCCTCGTTATTCTATACCGTGTATTTTTATCCTTTCGATTTCTTCCGGCAATATGACTTTTTCATTTCGGCTTACATCGAATCTCGCAATCTTGAGTTTTTCATTTTATTAAATTAATTTTTTCTTTCACTTTCTGATAACTTATTGATTTTACTTAAGGTGGTTCCAGTCGGTTAAAAAAAAAAAATATTGTTTTCAGCCTTTCCGTTGTGGCAAAATCGTGAGAGTTGGGCTGATACGATTTTAATTTTGTAAAAACCTTAAGATTGCTTTACATCTATTTTGAAACTTGATTGTGGGGTTTTACGAAATACAAATTTTTTAATTGAGTATAACTAAACAAAATTGTCAAATTTTTAATATTTTATACTTGCGTATATCTAATGCAGAAATTCATATAGTGAAAAACACGCTTCGATCAAGTTCTTAAGCAATCTTGAGGTTTTTACAGAATTAAATTCGGATCAGCCAAAGTCTCACAATTTAGTCACAGCGGAAACGTGGTTTTGTTCCATATTTGATTTTTTAAGCGGCCGTATTTTATAAAATTTGACATTTGAATGCGCGTGCGAGAACGTTGTGGTTGAAGAAAGCACCCCACCTAAATACGAGCATTAATTAATTTAACATATTATTAATTTTATATTATTTGTCTTCAAATAAAATTACTATAATAAATTATTAAGAACAATATTATTCAATGGTTGAACAAAGAAGATCCAATCAATATTTAGTAGGACTGTTTTCTAATTTTAAATTTTATATGAAACAATAATATGAAAATATAATTTTTTATAATCCTCCCAAGCCCCAAATTCGGGCATTTTCCACTAATATTAATTGTACAGGTATGATAATACGCTATTCGCCCGATATACCGTATACAATTTATATAAATTTCAAATTGATAATAAAATTATTATCAAATACTTCATAGTGGCAGCCATGTTATGCATAAAATATTATCATAAATTCATAAGTCAATATTGCTTCTAAATTTCTTTTGCGTTTACATTGATTTTTATTTATGGAAACATATTTTTAGACATCTTAGACTATAAATTTGTACGTATACGTCTTCTGGACATCGACTGGCACGGGAAAAATACCGCTGTAGTACTGCTCATGAATACGCTATTTATAAATATGTTGCTAGTTGAATATTGATACCACGTGTTCGGTATAACGCGGTCGTCTTATTTCATGGAGATAGATTAAATATTAAAATATACAATATAATCCTAGTTTTCTCTATACCTTGGTACATACGCAAACTTCCGATCCTTTTGTACTACCGGATATCCCCCATTCAACGTTTTACTATTACCCGCGTTTTTAGTTCTAGCCGTCCGTACGTCGAACGCGCGTATCCTGATTCAACGTTGTGATGCGGCCAAATTCGTGTCAACATAAAAAACGCAGTGTCAAAGACTCAGGAAATTAGATCACTAAGTCTTATATTATATAATGCTTTGGCGTGAATGAAAATACTGTCGTATAACATCAATGGCCAAAAACAGACAATATTATTCTTATTCAATAATGGTGTAACAATAATATACGAGCATATACTTACAATATTCTAAATTAGACAGTATTTTCATATATAAATACGATTGTTATTATTTAGTGTGATTTTAGATTTCAAGCAAAGCTAATGATATGTGTTTTTTTTATGTTTGTAGACACTTTTTGACTTAAACTAGTATTTCGATTGAAACGAACAGCATATTATATTTCTGGTTGGAAATGGATGTAGTTAGTACTTTATTTAAGTCAATTTTAAAATTTTTCAAAATTGATTTTATGCGATAGGAAAAACGATAAAAAAAATGATGAATGAAAAGTATTTTTCAAGGAAATTGAAATTTTTGACGAAATCGATTTAATATTTTACGATAACTCAGGTAATATTTAGTCTCAACTTCTTTTTAGCTGTTTAAAGTTGATATTTTTAGTGTAATCTTAAATTTAATAATCCACATAAGGATTCTTCTTATTATTTCTCAATACTTTTACAATAATGATTGATAAAAAATACAAAACATTTTGGAAGTTGTATATTGAAGTATATTGGATAATGTACTTTCAAAATATTAGAATAGTAACTGGTTTTCTTTTCTTTTTCTTTTCGGTGTTTAAAGTTAAAATTCTTATTAAATTTTAATATTTTACAATAATAATAAATAAAATTGACAAAAAATTCTTAGCTTAATAATAAACTCGAAAACATTATTACTTAAATCAGTTCCAAATAATTTTAAATTTTATATTTACGATTTTTTTTTCATGAATGTAATTATTTATCATTGCATTCAAATTTTAAACAAAATTCTAGATTATCTTCTTTAGACCTGTATCCTGGTCTGTATTTATATAATTTCCGCCGGGAGCTCCAATATAAAAATGCAACCCTAAGATAATTTTTTTTTTTATATATAATTAAATTTTTATTAGATATTATGTAAAATTATATTTTTATTTTATTTTTTTACATAACGTATTTAACATTTTTTATATTTTCATAATTACTTTTTTTTTTTTTTTGCAATTATGCAGGCGTAGAGTCTGTCTAAAATATTTCTATTTTTAATAACTAAAAATTGTTTATGCTATATGATTAGATACTGCAAAATTTATTATGTCTGATATAAAATATTTTTAAAAATTAAATAGTCCCATTCAATTATATACATTTTATAAATTGACATTTTATTTCTGCCTCCCTCGAAAAGTTCCGCGGGAGGCAATCACCCCTCCGAGCATTCTCATAAATACGGGACTGCCTTATCCCTTCCACATCAGTAACAGCTCTTCTTTTTAAAGTTATATTCGATTTTTTTATCACGTCAGGAGGAGTTCGTAATGATTAATTTTCATTATCCATCATCAATTTAATAAATTTCGTTTCAAATAATGAGTATTATTCACATTTGAGTGCTAAAGCTACGTGCATACATCATTAATATACTAAAAGTTCCCAGAACCCAATATAAATATTTAAATATAAATATACATACATAATATAACATCCCACTATTCTCAGTGTGACGATAATTATTAATCTATGAGGAACTTAACTGTCAGAAGTGAATTATTATTTCTTGTAGTTTGAAGAAGTTAGAAATGTAATAACTGTTTTAGATTCGGTGAGTGGTGCAGCAAGGTAATATTATATAACATATAAGGCGAATTGTAACATCACTGAAAACGGGGTTTTTTTCAGTATAAATTGCGTTAAAATACTACAGTTTTTTATAGTCATAATATAACAATACAGCTATTAAATTGGTATTAAAATTATTTAAATAAAAATGTAAAAATAGTTGTTTTGGCTTGGTTTAGCCATAAAAAAATATAAATCAAAACAATTAACAAGAAATTGATTAAGAAAATTAAGTTAACGTGTTTTTTTTTTATATATAATTATTTACTGAAAAATATATAGATGATACTAATATTATATTAATTATTCTTGTTACCATTGAAAATCAATACATAATGAAAACGAATTTGAAGCCTAGTAAAATATATGAATAATCAATAATACGATACATAATAATATGTCCTATATATTATACAGTCTAGGATTTTTGTTGATACAATATGTCTATACCGATATATATAACCGGTATCTGAAGTATTGTTTTCGAAGTTTTAAAAGATTTAATTATTGTAGTCACAAGTTGGGTAGTTTTGGTTATTATAATAATGTTTAAAGTAAAATTATTATTTACTATTTTAATAATTTAAATATTTTGGTTTTTATAATTCATATAAAGCCTAAATTTATATATTTGTACAATATAAAATACCCATTATGGTGCATTCGAATTTCAATACATTCAAATTTTAATATCAAAACAAATTTCAAGTAAAAATAAATTAGTGCTCAATAAAATAGTTTTTTTCTCGTTGAGGTAATTTTAAAAATTAGCTCGTTTATTATTAGTTTATTACTTATGTCATTAAGAAAAACTTTGCATTGGAGAATTTGTCAATGAAATTAAAAAATGAGACTTCGTCATAGCTTTGTTTATAAATATGATAATTTTTCATTTTTAATAATATTATCATTTAGGTATATATACGTATTTATTAAATTTTGTTAATTATCTAAATTTTGTAATGTACCTATGATTTACTGTTCACTTTAAAGTTTAAAAATATCGAATAAATAAAAAATGTATTATATAGTTAAAATTTTATATTTGATTTTGTATTTGATTCTTTCGTGCGTAGGTATCACACACGGTTATCATCGCGGTAACAAATTTTAGTTATTAACGAGTATGGTCCGTTTTTAAGGTTAACCTAGTGGATAAATCATGTCTTCAGACAGCGACAAAAGACGAAAAGAGAAGACGGACGGATACTTTATCAACCGTCACATCTGACGTCCGTGTACAGAGTGATCGAAATATCGTTTACAGAAAATATACTTACTGGAAATACGTATGTGTTGTCAATGTCGACTCCGTCACGTCCATAGCCCGATAATCCGATCACTCTGTACAGCGTTCGCAATTAAGTGGAAAATTATCTTCTCATTTTTTTTTTCCAAACAATAGGTTAGGTACCGTAGTGGCTCCGCGAGCATCCTAAAAACGCTTCAGTCCATTAATTTTCTCGGTTTACATTATTGATTTTATGAATTCAAAACCCAAAAGACAAACAATACCATTTCGAGTTATTTCAATTTTATCACGCGACGGTGCTAATCGCATTAATCAAAAACGTTCAACGGTAGCCGGTAGGTGTACGGCAATCTAAATTATCACACATTTTTAGCTGATTTTAAAATAATAATTCTTATATTTTAATCACGCGAACGACGTGAAAATAAGTTTCGTTCACAGTTTTCAATCAAGACGTTCGCAATAAATTAATATTACATACATATTAATATTATATTCTATCCTTATAATTTATATCGCGCGTATATAAAACATCGTCATTTGCTCTTTTATATACACTTAAAGAAATTTCGAATTTATTTCACGTAATATGCACTCCGCCGTACGGTCATGTATAGAGTTCTCGTTTTACGATTGGTTTTAGTGGTTAGGTCAAAGTAATTTGGTCTGACGCCAACCATCCTATATATAAGGTCTGTGGGATATTGTCATGTGACCAGTGTTGTAATTATTTGAGTTCGAACAGCGTAAAATGAAAAACACTTTCGTGGGGTGCGGTTTATTTTATTTTTTTTATTTCAATATAATAATAACGATAATCGCGCGTTTATATAATATCATGATACTGTATTAAATGTGTGTGTTTTCGTAAAAATATTTTAATATTTATAATGTGGACTACGTAATATTGTTTGATCGAATTCAAAAGTAAAACGTGGCAAAGTTTTGGGTATAACCTTTCTGTCGGGGAAACTTTTTGTTGCCATACTACAACCCTACAGTACATGCGATAACATGAATGATATCTGATAAACTAATAAACCACGTGCGATAGAATCGATAGAAAATATTTTTTATTCATTCCATGATGGATATATTATTAGTTTCCTATCTTTACGTACCTATACAAATGTTCACTACGTTTTCTATTATTAATAATATTGAAATATTTCCCAAAAATTTAAATATGTTCAATTCGTATAATTAATATTATTTTATTATTGTATTTCATTTTGAGTATTTTGCGCGACTTTACACAATTATTTTCTAATTGAAATTCAATTGTTATTTGCCTAGACAATTTGATTAAAAATCAAAATGCATATTTCATACCCCATAAATTATTTTCTATTTAACATATCAGTATAGTTATTAAACATGGATAATTAGTTATGACATTGACGAATAATGTAATTATTTCTATATTTTTAAAACATGAAATTCTTATCGTTTTATACGCTGGTGTACATTCATATTATATAATTTTGCAAACGGTATTAAATAATATTCATAATAAAATATATAACAGATGATTGAATATTATTTAAATCCATATTGACGATATTATTAGAGAAATGTGTTTTCGATTATTGTCCTGATATATTGTTGTCGGATCTGAAACGATTACCTATAACTTCGCGTTTCCACCAATTGCCACGCAGCGTTTATTAACACCGATTTATACACATACAATGTGATTTGGCTGTTGGGGTGTAAAATACGCGACCATCCGGTTGAACGGTAACCAGTGTAATGGTATAAATTGTATTGGTTACACTTCGATGATTTTACATTGTGATCACATATCTCGGAAGTTGTATTTAATATTTAGATTGCCAATTTTAGCTGTGTAATTTTCCCGTTTATCAGTCTATTTCCAAACTGTAAAATTATTTACAAACAATTAATTTCGTATGATAAAACCTCAAATAAATTTAAAAAATGTACACCAATAAACAATAATAATACAGGTACCAAAAATGTTAACATATCTCGAAGGTTAAACGTTTTAAACCAATAAAAATAATATTGATTATCGTATATATGAAATTCTCACGTTATAATTTAAATTTTAGGTTTTCCTTAAAAAGTACCATTAGTATATCATATGATCAGGCATCAGTATAACTATAAAAAAATTCAATTCTTATATTTATAAAATAATAATTATGTGATTGTTTTAATCTAAATAATGATTTCTAAATTCTAAATTTATTCATATTTTCTTATTATTAAATTTATAATTAATATGTTAAATTTTAATATCAATAAATTAAGACTCGCACTTTTTATGAAAAAATTATAGAATAAGAAAATATTTTAAATTATTTTCAATTAATTAACTATTAAACTCAAGTATAATAAAATTATATAATAATATATAGCTATATAATATAATATTTATTTATAATTTGAAATACTATGGGTATTGTATTTTATTACAGAATTGTAATATATTTGGTTGTATATTATATAAATAAATAGATTTATAAAAAAATATAATTTTCATTATTTATTCATAAATAACTATTTAATATTTGTATGAAATATTTTAATATAGTTTTGATTAATATCTAATTAAAATTAAATTTCTTAAACTGAAAAATTTAATTAAATTTTGTATAATGTATTGATATCATATCTAGTTTAACGTATTTGAATTTCTGCAAAAATATTTAATAATTTTTCACCTACGTAAAAGGTTATCTATTATTCTCTTTTTAATTAGGTATAATAGTTTTATATTTTTAATTTTTTTTTTTTTTTTTTTGTCCCAAAGAAATATAATATAATTAAAATAATAATTAACAATTTTATGTACCTAACAATATTATTTTTCAAAAGTCATCTAGTTGAAAATTGAGTAATTATATAATATGACTTTTAGGCATTTAGCACAAAACAACAATCGTATATTATATTACATTTCTATACGCAATACGCTCATAAATAATTGACAATATGTCAGTTCGTACGGATTGTCCAGTTTAGAAAGGTCTTTATTGATTACCAATCAATTCAATATAAATACATCATGCGTGATATTATATTATAATATTTTACTTAAAATAGCGTTAAAAATCAATGAAATTTGGGAAATAAAACGGTTTATTTGATACCTATATTTTATTCGTTCAAGAATGACTATAAATTTATTCGATACTAAGTGAAAAAATAATAATAGTTATTCGTTTTTATATAACTTATGGATATGATTGTGAAAAAAAGAAAAAGAAAACTAATATTTTATAAATATAGTTTAATGCATGCTATAAACTATAATATTAAAAAAACGAAAACTAGCCGGTTTTGAAACGTGTACGATTTTCGTATAATAATTAATGGAAAAACAATAATATTATTAATATTAACAATACAAAAATGAAATGAAACGTTGTAGTAAAAGGGTTGTCAAAATGTTCATTTTAGTTGGCTTGTCACGCACAGGCACGTGGGTATAAGTATATATACATATATTATATTGATTAGACTGTTATAGCGTTGCCTTATGCGTTATTTAAAAATTGTTTTTCCGTTGTAGGCTTTAATCTATTATTCATTTTTAAGTCATTAGCAAGTTCTCACAGCAGTTATGTTAGATACTTATATTGTATAGTAAATACCAACGTCAAACGCCAAATCTTAGTCGTGTCCGTATGTAGGATGTAGCAGTCGAGATTTGAGCCGAAACTTGATTTGAGTTTCGCAAACATTGTATTCAAATAAAACGTGATACGTTCACGTATTCAATATGCGTAAGGTTGGCATTTCTGCAGTGTTATATGTGTATTATACTGTTAATAACTGGATCGATAATACATTTATCATTCATCGCCGACTAACCAATATAATAAAATAATATTATGTTACGAAAAAAAAAAAAAAAAAAAACGGACACTGTTCTAAATATTCAATGATATTATAAACGAAGAGGTATAATAATATGATAATAAAATAAAAAAATAGTAATAATAATAATAATAATAATAATAATAATATTAATATACTAAAACGTTGTTTATCTAATATACTAATGGTTTAATATGAGAAATAATTTATAACCCGATACCGTTAAAATAACTACAATGTACAATATTATATGGGTTTGTATTTCATTACATCGTAGAACACAGTGTTCGATTCTGTGAATTGATTATTAAAATCATTTTAATTATTTCGCATCCAATATATTAGATTTAGTTAGAAATACGAAATATCGGAATATTATATATATAATATTAACATCCAACTATATTTGTTATTTTAGTCTTTATTTCTTTAATGTTATACATTCACGTTCAATATTAATAATTTAATGCGATACAAAGCAAATATTACACTATTATTATATTTTAACATGTTAAATATAAAAATAAAACCGTTCTTTTATACGTTATACGCATATTATTGTAATATGTTTTCATTTTTACTTATAAATTCACTCACTGTCATCTCCTTGACCTATTTAAAAGAAAATAAATGAAGTTCATACTTCAATTTATAAAAATTATATTATATATTATTATATATTTATTTATATTATATATATGTTTTTAAAGAGAGCTACGCATCGCCTTTTTTGTCGATCGTTTCCATCAAAATGCCATGAACATATGTTGCTATTATATATTAAATTTCGAAAAATTCATAAAATAAAATGAGCTTTTGCGAATAAGCATACATTTTTTATTGTACCCATACAATGGTTATAAATTATTATCGTATTACTTATAACTTTAAACTTGATAACAGGTATTAAGAACGAATTTTTTCTTTTGTCAAAAACGCATCAATATATTATTAATTATTATTATTATTATTATTATTATTATTATTATTTTTGAAAAAAAAACCATTTTATTTTTTTACAAATATACTTTTACTACTTTATGAAAGAGTTATCTATTTCATTTAGTTATTTTTTACGACGCCCGGTTAAAATCGATAATATTTCAATGTGTTATTAGTTATGATCGCCACGTGTATCATAATAATATTATATATTATGGATATATTTTTTCGCACGTTTTAAAACGATCATTATCTTTCGAGGCAATACAACGCGATAAAATATTATGTCATTTTAATATTTCATCGGTAATATTGTTTCGAGTCCGTTGGTTCGACTTTTGAGGTCTATTCCAGGCACTTTCCACTATATTATAATTATATAAACTGGAATAAAGTATGTACAATTCCAGATTATAGAAAGAATAGATAGCTCATAGCAATATAAAATATGTTGCGAGAAATTTAACGATCGATAGATGGCGTAAACAATTAGAATCATGTATAATCAATTGGTATAACGATAAATAATAATAATTGTTATATAGGTAACCACTAACCACGGACACAATCGATAACGCGTTATGTATGCGGTATGATAATATAACACTATATAGGTTTATAATATTATATCAACACGATTTCGGGAAAACGATACGATATTATTGTTTAGCAATTATTTACAATGCGAAACTTTAGTCGCGATGTATTCTATCGCGAAATATTATACGCCGCGACCAAATGCGTTCAAATCGTCGTAATAATTATTATACGAGTTAAGGGGTAATACGAATGTCAGACACGTGCAATATTATAATAGTACACTATGACATAATCATATAATAATATATTTATACGTATTGTGTGTACGAAACGCGTATTATAACGTTGTTTGAAGTTATTACAATTTACCTACAGTAATATTATTATAATATGATATTATTAAACCGTTATCCGTAACCTAATAATGTCCGAATCCAAAAATTTAACTTCGCATGCTCTCGGAAAATTGTCATAAACCATAATATTATATAATATATACCAACTTTATGTATTCTAATGGTAACATAGACATTGTTATATAAACTTTGAAGTTATTACACCCCAAAGTCCACTCAGATCCGCGATACATATTACATTGTACATAATGCACTATTATAATACGCGGAGTAATGTTTTTTATCTTCCAATATTACATTTATCGTAGTATATTCAAATATTTTACTATTTGAATTACCCACTCTTTATATTATCCACACGTAAATGTAAATATAACACACAATAAAAAAAAAAAATTAATAATAATTATTATTATTAGTAATGATAATATTAATATTATTACATTCTACTTTATTCAAAAATTATATACGATGAAATAATATAATAGGTGTATACTATAATGTTTGTTTTTCAGACGATGACGGAAACGATCGAACAAAATCGTTATATCGGCGTGTGTGTATTATAATATACCTACACACGTGTATTATAGTCGTTGCGTAGAAAGGGTTTAAAAATATACAAAAAAAAAAAAAAAAAAAACCACACACAAATCGAACTAAATATGTAACGTAATATTACACACAGGGCCATACATAATTCATAAAGCTCTCTTCGTGACGCGCTCGTGTGTAGGTTATCGTACATATTATATTATATACCTACACGCGTTTGTTGTGTATAATAATATTATGTATATTAAATTCGTGTGTCGAAATAATAGACACGAATCCAGGAGACACGCGGTCGCGGTATATTAGGTCACAAAATTATTACAATAATGATATTCAACGGGCCCTCGTGACGTTGTTGGTAGGTACCTGAGCTGGTAAAATATATACCTAATAATATTATTATGATAATATGCGTATATTGTCATTAAGGATATTATTAAAAAAATAAACGAGTAAACGAGGCGAGATGGGAATATGATAATAAATTAAAAACGTATTCGATTATAGATAGGTACGTAAACACTAATTAAAAAAATATTTGGGGGGGGGGGGAAAGAAGAAGAAACGAAATCGTCAATATAAATTCGGGTTCACGACAATCATATCGGATTTAAGTATACATATTATATTCATAAGTACATAATAATTGTTATTATAGTTTTGTCCACGAATAAATAATATTATGTTGGTATTGTTACGTACGTCTGCACACGTACGAATCGACGCAAAATAATACGCCAGGAATATTGTGTTTAGAAATAATACACGATATGATTCCGATGAACGGCGATTATCAAAATTAAATATAAATAACGCCATGATGAATACTGTGATATTAATATATTATACCTGATTATTCGCATTTGCGGTTATATACGTATACCAAGCCGTGATTGTTTGTAAAACGTTTGAACATTGTTGTTTTCACCGGCCTGGCGAAATGTTCTGAATATTTAACCAAATATTATATATATAATATAATATGATACGAGCGCAAGTATTACACGTCACTGTAATAGTTAGAGAAAACAAGAATTTAAAATATTATATTATACATTGCGTGTCATTGCATGAATAAAATGCCGGATAAATGAAAAAAAAAAAAAAAAAATTCCATTAGCGAACTGACAATAACCTACACAGAAGGCAATGATAATAAATATATTATTTGTGATAACAGCAACGTTTATATATTATAGGCAAAGATGAAATCTAAAATATTCGTAAACTTTTTTGGTTATGTAAACGACATAATATCTATATAAGATAGCGTTTTCGTATGAAATCGTAATAAAGATAGATTACATTAAAAATATTATATTATTATTTTTTTGGAATACTGGCGTAAATATTAACCATCAAAACTTTTAGCACCCCTGCCGAAAAACGTTTGTTAAGTACATATTACGTAATTTAAATATAATGTTATTACAATTATAATTTAAATCTCGTACGATGAGAATTGATAATAATATACACATTATAATAATGGACGACTCATAATAATACGTTAAAATATGACGTACAATAATATATATATATTTTTTTTTATATTAAATTCGTATGAGTAAGCACTTTTGTTCTTTTTCTCTTGTTTATATTACAATACGTATTCGACATTATTATTTTAAAAATATAAGTAGAATAAAGTTATTGGGAGCGTAGTTCGAACATACAACACCACGACCGTCTTAATCGATTATACATAATATTATATCCTTTATAATATATCACGGTGGTTGTCGACTGAAACACGCGTAGGTATTCCTTTTATTGCGAAATTCCTTCTAGTCACGATCCTGCTGTTATCGCCATCGTCGTTTTTATCCTCTTTTTCGTGTCGGCGAAGAACGCACAAATAATAATAATAATAATAATAATAATAATAATAATAATAATAATAATAATAATAA
>JAIUCT010000022.1:1950126-1967078 GCA_021307375.1 Tetraneura akinire | reverse complement strand
AATAATAATAATAATAATAATAATAATAATAATAATAATAATAATAAATTTCACAACGATATGAACACAAATTTATGGCAATATACTAAGCTTAGTGCGTATTTTACTATTTTTTTTTTTTTTTAAATTGAGATTGTAATTATTGAAATTAATAATGTATAAAAATTTTAAGGATTATAAATATCAAATAAATCGGATTTCTGCCACTATGGAATTATTAACACGTTTATCCGGCGACTTGTTTGCTCCCGTGTTTCGAGTTTTTCCGGGAATATATTATAAGCCGCTTTCCGATATTGAACAAAAATACGTAGAAGTAGACATATCATATATCTTTTTTCTTTTTCTTTTTTTTTAGTACTCAGCGAGTCAGAGAATTTATTTTTATTTTTTTCCTGTCACAACTACTGTGCAGTTAAACACCCGTAAGTCGATCGTCGTAATTGCGCGCGTATATACGAGAAGACCCACAAAATTGTAAAAATTAAAAATAAAAATATAATATAATATAATAATGATAATGTGATCATCGAACCGCGTGGTTCAAACGACTATAGAGTATATAAAATATATGTTTATATATTATATATCGCGTTTCGACGTTAAGCTGTTGTTATAGTTTTTCGACCCGTCCAACTCATTTTACAGGTCGGTCTAGTGTTAATAACGATATTAAATTAATAAATTTAATTAGACCAGACGTCCGGTCGTGATGTATTACTGATACCGCGTTGTATTATACAGAGCACGCGCGCGAATCGTGAAAATCGAATTATTTTAGCCGAAGAGATAAACCGCATTTGGTACATTGCTTGTGCATACACGTAATAATATCTCACGGTTATTTCGACAGCGTCATATTTTATTTTTCGTACGAATGTCGTAAGAAGTTGCGTTTTCAACGTAAACGCATACATTAATAATATTTATAATAATTGTTATCTATCTTCTATCCGTCGAAAAGTTTTAATATTTTTCGACGTGGGATTCTTTTGAAATTATATACGGTTTTATTATAAATTATGTCTTATAAATATATTACACACATTACACATAATATAATTACAATTGTCTTATGCGTTTACATAATATTTATAAATATATTTTAATCTAATTATATTAAATTTGCCAAGTTTAAATAATTCACCACAATCCGCATATTACGGTTTGAGCATCTCGACCTCTCCTAACTCCGCCAGCATACAGACACTTTATTGCAACCAGGCAGTCTTCTCGTAATGTCCGTGTACTTATTTCATCGTAATAATAATAATAATAATAATAATAATTGTTATGAGTACGATAAAAATAATAATTATTGTATTACGCTTGGTAGTAAAAACTTTAAATTCTCAATATACAAACTTTAAATTATCGCAAGAAAGTAACTTTCGAAAAAAAAAAAAATCGTTAAGTCGCATTAACTATAGAATTTAAATGTCAGGGCGGGGGAATTGAAACTAAAACGAATTCGGCGGTAGGAAAGATTTTGTTGATATGTATTTTATTTAAATTTATAAAATGTTTTTTTTTTTTTTGTAATTTATTCAAAAAGGGACCTCAAATTCAAAAATATGTATACAAATAACGCAATAATGTCTACTAATAGTGTAAGTATTACATAAATAGTTGTTAATATGACGGTAAAATAATAAGTAAAATGTTTGGGACCTCGTTCGTTCAAAAGTTAATTTAAAAAACATTTAGGCATTAGTGTTGAAATAACGACTTTAAAATTTAAATTTTAAATGCATAAATAACTGTAAATTATTAAAAACAACAAGACTAAAATATATAAAATAATATCATGTATTCAGTTAATTTATTTAATCCCTTATTATTTCTCCTTTACTCTAAAAAATGTCGGAATAATTTTGACATTTACAATTTATAACATAAGAGACTATAATAAGATATAATCTAAGAAGATAAATACATTAAAAAAATATATATTACTTTTGACCAATTCTAATAAACGTGTTTAGCAAAAATAAATATATATTATTTAGTAATATTATATAAATTATATAGTATTATCCTCAATAAAAATATTATTTTAATATAGTATGTAATTATTTATTTTCACTAATAGTAATAATTTTAAATTAAATTGGAACGAATAAATTAAATGGAAGAAAATTATTTTTCTTTTAATAATCACAATTTCATGTCTAGATTTATAAAAATATGTAAAAAAAAAAAAAACTGTTTATATCATTACATTATATCTTTCTATAATCGATTAAAAAATGATAGGTAATTAATTATTAATATTAATGAAATATTTTTTATGGATATTATTTTTTCACTAATGGTATTTTATTTAATCATAATTTAAATAAAATAGTTGTTTATTTTATTTATTACCTAATTTATTATAAAAAAAAATTATTGAAAAATCTGGTAATTCGTTATTATATACATTATTATTTTAATATAAACATTTAAAATCACTTTTGATACGCAGTTAGCCGAAATTATAATAAGGTACAGGATATATTGATAAGAGTTCGAATACAAAAAAAAAAAAAAAAAATACTGCCAACCATTGGACACAAAAATCCTATGAGCCATTTAAAAATTAAAATAAAATTATATACGTCGTCTCGCGAAGCAAGGTTTCAACTCATACAAAAATATAAAAAATACGTATTAGATTGGTATTTTTTAGTCCTCTGGGGCGTAACTCTATTCTCACGAAAAGTTCCGGAAGCTGGCAGGCAAAGATAGCTCTCCCTTACGTTTGAAAAGTGTAAACTATTAAGGTCTAGAGTACCGAGTCTAAACTGAGACAACCAGTGAAAGGAAGAGTTTCATGACTTAAATTTGCATAAAGGTATATTATAAGTAGGTATATATAAGCTATAAATTTAACGGTGTAACCAGAAAATAAATACAAAATTATTTTCATATTGTTTTTTTTTTTTTTTTTTTTTTTTTGTGAGTGTATGTTGGCATCACAATTGACGTAACCGTAACCAATTTTTGAACCAAGTTCCTATTTTTTAATCAACTACCCCAAACTCCAAATACATATTTATACAAAATTGATCAGAATAATAATAATAAATGAAATATTGTTATATTACAAGAACATTAAGTATATAGCTAATACGTTAACAATGACATTATATTGAATTATTTTATAATATATATTAAATAAATATAATATTACTTTTATCAAGTATATACCTACACATTTAAATAAATAAAAACTCAAATCCACAAGAGTGGATTTGGGTTTTTATTTATTTAAATATATTATCCACAAGTCAATACTTCAACAATAAATATACCTACACATGTATATTTTATAGCTATAAAGCAAACAATAATTTATTTGTTTCTTATATATTTTGTTATACTAAATAATCAAATTCAAGTATTATGAAATATAAATGAATATTGATTTTAAGCATTATATATTAGATAAATAAAATAATATAAAATTGTATTATAAAAAATATTTTTTATATTTAATATTTTTCATGGCTACAATCTAATATGTAAACACATCCAATAAATGTCTTTAAAATAAATTTAATTTTTATGATATTCAATATTATATTAATTTAATATTAAGCTTAATATATAATGAATTGATGACAAAAATGATTGAAAATAAACAGCCATAGTTTTTTTTTTCAGTTATTTAAAGTGTAATATTTTTTCAAGTACTTGGATGTTTCTCTAGTTATTAGGTAGATAGTATTATAATAATATACACAAATATTCTTTTTAAAATATTTTTATTTTTTTCTTAAATTTAATTTTGTTTGTATTTTTATCGTTTCATCTATTTGAATTTAATGTATATTTTTATACTATGTTAAATAAATAAATAATTATTATAAAATTTGTCACGCAACTTGTATTCATTGTACGTGAAATTAGGTACCTACAATAATTAAAAAAACTAAAAATGAACAACAAATCAAATGTGATATTTAAAAGTCGTTGAATTATAATATGACATTTTGTTTCGATCACATAACATAATTATTATTATACGTGTAATATAAGCTGTTATGTTATTTTTTGTAGTGTAAAAATTCGGAGTTTCCACTAAATCGTAATGTTTCTAAAATTAAAATATGTAATTTTACTTGCACTGTCATACACTCAGCGCTGCGTATTGGATGACATTTACACTAAGCATTCTGACGTAGGCTACAAGATCGATCAATGTTAGATAGCTCATCTTATAACGTCTAGATGGCGCGAGTCGAAACAAAAAAATCTCCTCCTGGAATATTCAAGACCGTGGTTATATTAATATCGATTATTTTCCACCGAGTTATACAGCGCTATTATGCGCAACTAATATCGTAATTGTAGGTCGAGGGTTCGTCGTACACGAGTGTTTTTGAATTTACACAATCGAGAGATAGAAATTATAATAGGTACGTAAATCGCTGTCCTCGTCAGATGAAATGAGATAATAATATGTTTACTCTTATGATGGAATTATGTCTGCTATGGTAGATAGGCGAAAAAGCTAAACTTTTAATAAAAACAATTTGATTTTTATATAGTTTTATTATATTACATATTAATTTGTTTTTTTCTATGAAATTTGGAATTTTAAAATACTGTTGATGTGTTTGAAATAAATTCAAAATTCTCTAAAAAAAACTAGGGTTGGGCAAAAAGTTTTATACGTCCAAACGTTATAATACATATAATGAAAAATATAAGTTTTTATACATGTAATAAACGTATAAATTGAATATTCAGTTTGGATTACTACAGAGTATTAAATTTATACTGAACAGTAGTTTAGTCTTAGTAGGTAAGTATTTACTATAATTATTATTACTATTTAGTAAAACATGTTTCATTTCTTACGTTTTTATTAATAATTAAACAAGACACCGCAATTATTAAATAATAATAATAATGAGAATAATGTTTATTCTTGCTTAGTTGAAAAATATGAAATAAAATTAATATTAATTTTAGAATATATAAATATAATATGTTATATGTAGTTGTTATATCCAAACAAATATTTTTGATTGTAATTCTTGTATAGTTCCATCTTAATTTTAATTATAATTCATTTAAAATTTAAAATAATAATTTAAATAGTAAAATCATTTAAACAAGAAAAAATAAATTTGTATTGAACCACGGATAACAGCTGTATAAAAAAAATATTCTCTTTACTAGTGAAATAAATAAAATAATAAAAAACAGATTATTGTTTTGTGCATCTTGCATAATAGTATAATATAATAATAAAAATTATGTACAATTGCAATATTTATTTTATAACATTTATAATAGCTAATTATTTAGATAATTTATTTAAATAAATAAAAATTTATATTAAACATACATTTTAGTGTAATACAATCAATGTTATTAAATTAAAATAATTCGTTATTAATTAAAAGCATTTGGTTGTTTTATATAATATCGAATCCGAATATTTTTTTATCAATATTTTTTCCCTCTTCACAATACAATTTTTTTTTTTTTTATTAAATGATTAAAAATTATTACCGAAATATTTAAATAAATTGTTCGAAATATTTTTGAAAGGCATATCATATCATATATTTTTATATGTTTAATGACAACGTTACCTTAGGTCTTAGATTGGAAATCCATTCCTCGCTCATCATTAATAAATCCGCAAAGCTGATTCCTGTCATCGTAAATCACGTTATGTCACACATGGTTCTACGTTATCATTCAGAATCGTTTTTCCGATGTCGTTTTAAGCACCTTGTAATGGTAACAAGAAGTAAATTGAATTCACAATAATATCTTTGCTCAAAATTACGTTAATCAGATTCGTTTCAATTGTAATCAAAATTATTTTTCAAAACGAATGTTATATTATTTAAATTTTGATGACT
This sequence comes from Tetraneura akinire, assembly GCA_021307375.1. Taxonomy (NCBI): domain Eukaryota; kingdom Metazoa; phylum Arthropoda; class Insecta; order Hemiptera; family Aphididae; genus Tetraneura; species Tetraneura akinire. Next base: position 1,961,211 of record JAIUCT010000022.1, on the reverse strand, counting down.
GTATTTTAATTCAACAAAATATAATAAATGATTAAATTTTATTTTTCAAGTTAACAACTAAAAATTATAGAATATTAACCGATTGAAAATAAAAAAATAATATGAAATAATAATTTATGTAAACTGAGTTCCCCGTAGCAGATATGTACCTATATTGCCTATACAACACGCCGTGTAAAATTAAAATAATATAATATTAATTTGAACAAAATTTATTGTTATTAAATATTTATTTTGTACTTAAAAATATAAATCATTTGTAAGGCAGACACAATATAAATCTGATATGAGATAATTAACAAAATAACTAATATAACATTTAAAATTATACGTTTGAATCATTATAGAATATAAAATAATATTAAATACGTTATATCATTTTCAATGGTTTTTTTTTTTTTTTTTTACTTATAATACAAATATTAATAAGAGTATCTACTAAAATATTTTTCAATTTTCAACCATATCAAAAATAATATTATAAAAAACATATTGTTAAGTATTAAACCAAAAATTGATATAACATTGTTATAAAACGTTTCAGGCGTTCAATCACGTGTAACAGATTAATTAATAAATATGTTGGTATGTGTGTAAATTATTAACGTTTCATGTTAATTAATAAATTACTTTCACAGTTGTTTGGCTTTGAATTCAATACAACATTTATATGTTATAAATAAACACAATACGATTTCAAACGCGGAAAATCTGTACTTAAATAATATCATTTCATCATGTACGTCAGATAAAAATATGTAATACGGTTCGAAGAATTGCGTTCTGAAAGTATTATTAATATATATTTATTTTTATTTTATTTTTTTCATATAACTTTATAATAAGTGATATTATGATGATTCTGCTAAATCGCATAACGGCTGAGTAAGCTACACGTGAGTGGTATGAGTGCGTGCGTACAAATACGAAAGGATAAATTAATATGCTCGTACAATGCGCCAATACAATGCCGAAGAGATGCTGCGGCCAGACATCTCTTACCGGTCTGTTCGCCTTCAGTTTAACAGCGCGTGCGATTTATGTACGAACAAAATTACGTATATTACATAACATTATTATATTATCATATAACGGGGTAATGTTTTACTTTAGTATTTCGCTTACAATCCGAGTGGTTTGGTGAAAATAACAATATTTTATTTTTAATCATTTATTGTACAACAATTATTTAATAGGTATTTATTTGTCGATAACGCGAGTAGTGTTCCTCGTTTGTCGAAACGACAAGTTATCATTTTTATATCATTAAGATAATTTCGTTTCACGCATCATCGTTGTAAATAATTTTTTTGTATAATATAATAAATAATATAACGAATATTATAAATTCTGTGCGAATTGCGAATATCTTCGTTACCTTTATGCCGGCCGTCGTCCGCGCGTTGTGATTCGGCAAAACTGATTTATTCATACCGTTGTCGGTTCACTCTGTTCGTGTTGAAAAAACTCATTTACCATTTATTTCGCTGTTTGTTTCATACAAATTTCAAAAGCAGAATATCTTCGTGCAACGTTACAATCTGCGAAAAATGGTAATGTCGTATTGAGTATTTTGTCGTTTTTTTAGTAAAATTATTATGCTATATCAGCAAACACACACTGTATACCTATATCACTGAAAATTTTATTTTTATCATGATCATAACTAAATTTATTTTGATATTATAATTAATATAATTTCTTGCACGTACGCATGGTACAAAATTATTATCAATTTTATCGCATTTTAATTATTCAAATCAAAATACAATATAATATATACGAAAAATAAAATAATATCAAAATACAAAAAAAAAAAAACAACGAAATATTCGATTTACACAATTTTCTTTTAAATCCATTAATACATTATTTAAAGTAATCGAACTCAATAATAAAACCGTAAACATAACAATGTGAAAAATTTAAATTATTATAGATCCAGACGAGTAAGAAAAAAAAATTATATCACAAACAAAATACAATATACTCGTATATATATATATAAATAACTAAATAAATACATAGATCAATCTTTCATATCGCTTACCTTTGTCTTGTACCTCGTTTTGTCGTATTCGTTCATTAGAGAACGTTTATCAGAAACGGAAACATACGTGATAATTTGTTTTTGATAGAGATTTATGGCCGAACGATGTGGAACTTTCGGGGAAAGCGATAGGAAATTAAACGATAGTTTAAGTTTTCATAATACCACAAGAATGTATCGATTTCACGTGATTTATTATATTGTTATTATAAGTACCTATATCTAAAAGGGAAAAATAAAATTTATTCAACACGTCCAGTAATATATTAGGTATACCATTTATTGGATAAAATTATAATTAAAAACACGAATCTGTTCTAATTTGGGTCAGTGAATACTGAATTTGAACAGGGCCGGCGCTAGACATTATTAATACATAGGCAAAATTAAAATTTGCCGCCCTTGTATTGTAAATCCTCACTTCCCCCCAAATTCATACACACCTACGATCTACCTTACCCATATATAATAATATTAAATTTGTATAAAAGAGATTTTACCATATTAACTAAACAAAAAATTAATTACATATACTTTTAAAAAGCAAGGAAAAGGATACAGCCATACAGGTGTGCAATCATAATGTTTAATTAAATTAGTTATAATTTGAATGCAATGATAAACTATTGCATTCGAAAAAACAATTCTGAGTGAAGCTCCGTCAGATAATGCCGTTTTTTTTTGTCATTTTTTTTTGATTAACTAAAAATATCAAATTCAAACACCTATAAAAAAAAAATTGAGCCTTGGGATTTTTCTAATATTTTGATATGATGTTAAGTGATATGTATGTATACTTCAATAAAACTTTCAGATCTAAATGCCCAAAATTACCAACATTATATATATATAAAAACGAGAATTTTACGAAATATTTAAGTCCTATATTTTGTAGAAAAATAAAAGTAACGGTTCCAAAATTTTATTACCACATATATATATATATATATATATATATATACTCGTATTACCTGTGTGAACACCTATTGAAATTTTCAAGTTTCTAACTTTAAAATTGCCCGAGTAATCATTAAATATTGAAATCGAATTAGTTGAAATTTCAGTTTTCGTGAAAATTGCCGTTTTTCGTCGTTTTTTCTACCACTTAGGGTCAATTTTGAGAAATTCGAAAAATGATCTAAATAAAGTACTAACTACATCCACTTTCCAACCAGAAAAATATGCTGTTTGTGAAAATCGGAGCATTATTTCGGGTAGGTTATCAGGCCTAGTGTTAAAAGTGTTTTCAGGCATAAAAAAAAAGACACACTTCATTGTAAAACCAATACATTCTTCGCTTCCAGAATCTAAAATGGAAAACAAATAAAATGAAAACTAATATTTCACTCAAAGTATTAAAGAATTTTTTTGGTTATCAGTAGGTACTAGGTACTAGGTACATTATTTTTATAATACAATAATTATTTCAAACAATAAAAATAATGGATAGAGTAATATTTATCATTATACTTGTATTTCGATTAGGACATTATTATCGTTGTACATGTTATTGATTTATTACAATAAATATTAAATATTATTTGTAGATGTAGACATTGTTTTCCTGTATATTACAAAATATAATAATTTCAACGTGTACGGTCGATTCACACAATCATATTATTTTGGTCGTCAAACTATTTTGGTTGTTTTGATTAATAAACGGGAAAATAACTTTATATTAGACTGATAATTTCATTTTTAATTAAAATTTCTGATATTTTGTCTACACTAATACAGACAAAAATGCCGCCTTTTTGAAAAATGCCGCCCTAGGCATAGGCCTGTGTTGCCTGTGCCTTCCGCCGGCCCTGAATTTGAATGTGTCGTGTATTAATTTATATTGATTGACAGGTAAGTTGGTGTCAATAAAGTAAAGTATAAAAAAAAAACCCCCGGGAAATTTATGTTTATCTCGCGAAATCTGCGAGAAAATCAGATTAAATTTCACCAGAATTAAATAGGTCGAGAGCCGCGGCGCGTCCTTCTAATTAAACATCCATAGAATATTTCTTTAATTATATTATTTCATCGAATAAAAATATGATATTATATAATTTATAATTTATTCATTAACTTAAATCTTATGCATTATTTATGACTGTTATTATTAATAATTTACGCGATTAATGTATTTATTATTAACGGTTTTATTTTTTTACGTATGTTTCAACAACCGAAGCACAATGTTGGTTTAATAACTGCAGGCCCTCTATAATAATGTAAATTTCAGAAACGTGGTTCTCGTTTGTCGTAAATATACGACACGTTTTCTGATTTATTGAAAAATTACAACAATGCATAATAATAATTTATTATTATTATTATTATTATCATCATCATCATCACTGTTATCATTATTATTTAATTCGTGTAAACATTGAATTATCAAACACGTTTCACGCCTGTGTACTCTATTATGGAGCTACACAATTAGTAAAACCCTGTTAATTTACATATACACATACAAACATATACATATTATATTTCTGCTAACTGTAATCCCTTTCCAACCCTTCTACAAAACCGCACAACTATAAACGAATAGGAATTACGCATAGAAACACGCTTTATATTACATTTGTATCATATAACGATCGCTTACTTTGGCGCGTACGTGCGTGATTTAAATAGTGTGATTTTCAATTTATCATTGTTAGTTTATAATAATATATTATTATTCTATTCTATATGATGATATTCTATTCCATACGATAATATTATAATATTATTATTTACAATTTATTTATATCGAACAAAATATTATTCGGTACCTATTCAAATATTTTTTTTTTTTAAAATAGATAAAAAAACCACGTGCTATTAAACCATATTTTATATTCGTGATAATAAATTATAAATATGCAAACGCGCGGAATAATAATGCAGAAAAAAAAATGCAAAAAATAATCAAAGTTCAAGAGAATGTGTTCGGGTCTCTATAATCTAAATTAAATAAAACTTTTTGAGTTTTCCGCGAAACGAACGCACTCGTATATAATACTATAAATCCACGGGCGTCATAATTATTATTATTATAATACAGTTATATTGTACGAAAATAAAAAAGGCTCGCGCTACGGGCGTGACAGTGGCGGCGGCGAGGCGCGGCGTGTGGCGCATTGCAGACCGTCGTCGTCGCGTCGCAGTCCTCGTTCCGTGCGCTGTCGGTAAATTATAATATTATTGTGTAAGTTTACTTATACATTATACAGGGTGAACTTATGTTGAACATCTTTTAGAGAGGCTGTGAACTAATTTAAAATATTAAGCGAGTTAATTAAAAAATTTTAATTTAAAAATTAACGTTAAAATTGTTACACATAAGACGTCAGGAATGACTATTATAGTTATTCGTATGTTTAATATATTATTATAGATAATAATCTCAATTCAATTTCAGAAAAATTAATTGATTTTTTAATGAATACACAGTATTGATATCTAAAAAGAAAATAATAAAAATGGGATTTAAATGTAACAGTAGACATATAACGTTTTTATAATTTTACATAATATTAATATAATTTACTCGTAATATCAAAAATAATCGTTAAGTTAATTTTTTATTTTAAATTTATCATTCCCTCCCCTATGTTTCACAATATTTTATTTTATTAGAAAATCCTTAATGAAATTTTGAACTCCCTGTATATTATGTCAATGTATTATGTACCTACCTCGTTCACATTGAAATATTATTATAATAATTATTATTATTATTATTATTATTATTATTATTATTATTATTATTATTTTTTTTTTTTTATTATTATTATGTGTTAATATTATGTTTCATTGCTTTATAATCGAGTTATATCGAAAAAATATTATATAATGCGCTCCGTGATCGTAACTATTACGGATTCCGTATTATACTTCTCTTATTTTTTATCCGTGTAATTTATATAATATTATATTAAGAATTTTTTTTTAATTCTCACCGTAACGATCATTAAAACCGATCGTTGACCTTAATCCCATCGGATAATATTGTTGGTCGATTCATTTAGATGTTTATTGGACTCGACTTGAGTTTTTCTTCATAAGTCTTCTTCGTGAAAGCTAAAATCTGGCTACTTCTTGCTCTCTTAATCATATTTATTATCATATTGTTCTAATAATATTGTAATTATTATTGAATCGTAAAGAATTCGATCAATTCCATTTTTTTAGGGTTTGAATTTTATTGTTATTATTTTTATAAAAGCTTGAAACAAAATAAATGATTATGTGTAAACATATAGGAAAATAATACGGTTTTTCAATATATTTTATTTTATTGTTTATACCTATAAAAATAAAGAATAACGTTTTGACGTGATCGTGGGCTGATATAAAATTTTCACGATTTACACGTTTGTTGTGTAAAAAAAAAAAAAAAAAACAAAAACAAATAATGTTATAACGAGATAGATATTTCATTTAAAAAAAGATGAGCTGATACTCCTGCCGCACAGGATACAGGTGTGCGAATCATAGCGTTTAATTTTAATTCGAATTTGAATGCAATGATAAACCATTGCATTCGTAAAAACGATTCTGAGCGAAGTTCAGTCAGATTATAATTTTCGTTTGAACTAAAAATATCAACTTAAAACAGCTATAAAAAAAAATTGAGATTAGGGATTTTTCCAATATTTTAGTATGATGTTAAGTAATATGTAAGTATACTTCAGTAAAATTTTCAGACCCTAATATCAAAAATTGCTAATTTTATCAAACATTATATACGTAAAAACGTGAATTTTACGAAATATTCAAAGTCCTATATTTTGGAGAAAAGTTAATGTAACGGTTCCAAAATTATACCACATATATATAGTAGCTATGTGAACATCCAAAAAAAATTTCAGGTCTCTATCTTAAAAATTGCCCGAGTTATCGTGAAATATAGAAATTGAATTCGTCAAAATTTCATTTTTCGTGAAAAATGCCGTTTTTTCGTCATTTTTTCGAAGTTTTTTCTACCGCTTATAGTCAATTTTGAGAAATTCGAAAAATGACCTAAATAAAGTACCATCTACATCCACTTTTACATCTGAAACTCGCTATTCGTGAAAATCTAAGCATTATTTCGGGTAGTAAAAGTATTTTCAGAAAATTTATTTATATGTATGGATTCTAAAATTTTCGTTTTCCTAAAAATATCAACTTAAAACAGCTATAAAAAAAATTTTGACAATGGATTTTTCTAATATTTTAGTATGATGTTAAGTAATATGTAAGTATACTTCAGTAAAATTTTCAGACTAAAATACCCAAAATTGACAATTTTATCACACATTATATACGTAAAAACGTGAATTTTACGAAATATTCAAAGTCCTATATTTTGGAGAAAAATTAATGTAACGGTTCCAAAATTGTACCACATATATATAGTAGCTATGTGAACATCCAAAAAAAATTTCAGGTCTCTATCTTAAAAATTGCCTGAGTTATCGTGAAATATAGAAATCGAATTCGTCGAAATTTCATTTTTCGCGAAAAATGCAGTTTTTTCATTTTTTCGCCGTTTTTTTCTACCGCATAGCGTCAATTTTGAGAAATTCAAAAAATGACCTAAGTAAAGTACCAACTACGTCCACTTTGCTACCGGAAACATACCCTATTCGTGAAAATCGGAGCATTATTTCGGGTAGTATTTTTGTACACAGACATAAAAAAAAAAAAAAAAAAAAAAACAAAAAATAATCACATATCATTGTAAAACCAATACATTCTTCGCTTCGCTCAGAATCTAAAAAGAGAAAAACTGTCTTAATTTTTGATAAAAATCATCTAATAAAAATGTTAATGTAATATTCACGAACAATTTATATTATGTAGTTTGACCGATTTGTTAGTTTCACCATTTGGGTCTTTCGTCTCAGGTTACATAAATCTATTCGAATGAAAAATATTTGTATGCAATTTTAAAAATCGAAACAGTTTTTAATATGTCAAAAATTATGTCTATGGTTAAATTGATTCTGCATTTAATTATGTATAGGTACATTCGTTGTTTGAGTGAGAGATTGTATTAAATTAGTAAGCATGAGCATATGGTACGCGTTTGTTTTGCACACTTTCTAAAAATCCACTCGATTGATGGAGCAATAAAGTAATGCACGATAATGAATTTATACTGCATTTAGTACTTTATAAATTATTATAATATACCTTATATTATATTGTGTGCACACCATCACGTGGGTTATCGCCGCTTAACGAATATACTCGTGTTCAAATGTCACGCTATAACATTTTAACGTGACCTTTCTGACTGAATAATGTGATATTATGATAATAATATTATCATAAAACGTATCCAAAACAGAATATTCGTCTGCAAATGGACGTTTATGTCGTTATTATAATGAACGTGGATTATAAATTTCATCGAGTACATAAAATAATTCGTTTTACATAGCAACAACATTTTGATTATAATGAGTAACAATAACATAATGACGTGTAAATATGGCGTTTGACTAACCGTTTTACGATTACGATTCGGGTGGTTACTAAAATCTTTTTGGTTGCGATTTTGTTTAGAATATTGCGGCGTACGACGTACCGTTGAAATTTAAATTTTTTCGAATCCTTCAAATTTCGAATAAGAAATCGAATCAATGAATGAAACAATGAATATTTGTAAGTGTAAGATGGATCCATCATTAAGAATGCAAAAGCAAACTTTTTCTGTTTGTGAGGTTAAAAAAAAAAACAGTTTTCTGTTGACATTATATAATTTAAATTTTCTGTTTATTTCAACAGCTGCTTCGTGAAAAGGGTGGAAAATACAACTTATCTCATGTATAGGCACTCATATATAAATACGTAATAATAAATGAGAGTCATTAACACGCTTTTGATGGGTGTCCATCTCGTTCCCATAATTCCGTACTCTATTTTTTCTTTCAAAATATGTTTAAACTTGATTTATAAAAAATGTAAAAAAAAAAAACATTTATTATTTAGAAAACGACGTAATTTTTGTATAATTTACTTTTTAATACGCCAAAAAAATTATTACTTGATCGTTAAATTATTATTCGGTTATACGCATTGTTTTTGACGATTTTATTAAGTGCTTACAAAAACCTAAAAATCTACAAAATTTTACCGAGTATTATAGACATTAAGTAAAATTTGATTAAAATGCAAGTACGAGTATAATGTGCGTGTGAGTATTTTAAAACTGTTTTCTGTTTTAACTGTTTGTTAATGTTATAATAATAGTAATAACTAATAATAAATTAACTTAAATTTGTCCAATTGTATTAATTATTAATATTATTGATTCAAATTCTTGGATTTACAATTACATTTATTTGTAAAACATTTTGTTTTACAATTACATTTTTTAAACACTTTACCACCAATTAAGGATTGAGTATTTCCTATTTCCCGTAAGGATTTTTTTTTTCTAAAACCTCAGAAATATTAATTATTAATGGTTTTTTTTCCTGTTAATTATACCTTTTTAATTTCTGATAATATTTCATTATATTTTGACTTTGATAAATAAATGGAATTTTCATTTTTTTCTTTAATTAAATTGTTAAAACATTTATAAAAATTTTCTTCTTGCGAACTCATTTTAATAAATTTAATTACACGAAGTATTCAAGTATTACACGAGTGTACACAAAAGCAGATAACACGGTACGACTACAGTACTAAAGTTTAAAACGATTAGATTTTATATTTTAATAAACGTTTAATTCGCCTGATATCGACCACCGAACGAACGCGATTTATTGTACTATTAATATTATAAGGGTATTGGGTATTGGTTATGTATCCAGTTTAACAATGTTCAATAATTATTTTTAAACGGAAATATTTATCGCAAATTGTGCATTACCCACTTAAAGGTAGATAATGTGTAAACTACCCGGGTAATATACGAAATAAACGATTTGTAAATCATATTTTTTTCTTTATCCATTAGGTATGGGTAGTGTTCACGTTATCCGGATAATGTATACATTATCCGTATTTCGCACATTACCCGTAACATATACACTATAATTATACTAGAGTGAGTTGAAATAAATAATATTATACAGAATGTGATATGTATTATAGATACAATATAGAATTTAAATTTTCTATTTCGAATCGATTCCTGTTTATAGTTTAAATAGAACCATATTTTTCTAACTTACTAACATAGTGATATTATATTTTATGTATAAGTAGAATTTGTTAATGTGAATTACATAATATTATTCAACTATTTTTCTAAAATTTGTGAATATATTAAATGTTTCAAAATTGGATTTCTTTTATGAACAGTAATAAATTATTCGCCCAAAACATTCTTGACATCTAAAACTATAAACTAATTCTAACCTAATGAATATTAAATTCATAATACGGTCTTGATTGTCTTGAAGGTTGAACAGAAAATTTAAACATTTAAGTTAAATAATATTAATTATTACTATATTATTCCTTAAAAGATAAAATAAAGATAAATAAAAATAATAGAGATTAAATGCAATTGTTATACATTTAAAATGATTTCTCGGAGGATATAAAAATGTAAATTAGAATAAAAAGATCCAGTTTTAAAATAAAAAGTTTTATTGCCGCAGGATGTACAACAGTTAATGATATTAAAAAACCCCAATAATTATTGGAAAATGATGGGAACACAATATTATTTTTGGAGGATTTTCAATTTCAATGTATTATACGGATAATTTATTTTAAGATTCACTCCGCATAATATAATATAAATATACAATCATTGAATAGGATAAATTATCTTCCACTCTCGTCCTTCTACCCATGACGTAGTCTTGTAATATAATATATTAGGTATATCATATAATAATACGAATATGTGCGTGTGTGAATCGTATGATATTCAGTAAATGTATTGTGAACGTTGTGATCGGTTTGGGAGTTTTGCAATGTGTGCACGCATACGTAGGTTTATAACACGTCAATAGCTGCTTTATAATAATAATAATAATAATAATAATAATAATAATAATAATAATAATAATAATAATAATAATAATAATAATAATAAT
>JAIUCT010000022.1:1908993-1929123 GCA_021307375.1 Tetraneura akinire | reverse complement strand
CAATATATTCATAATTTTATATAAATCTCGTTTAACGTATTATTGCAACGATAATTAATTTGTTAGTTTCTCATACTCAGAAATATAAACTTACAATTTGTTCAAATGGCATACATAATCGGGTCACATAAACGTTTATCAAACTTTATGAAGCACATTATGGGTGTTTCTATAGTGATGGACTAGTTAACTGGTTGCTTGCTCAACACAATATACAATTGTGTTCACCGACGACGTCTACTACAATATTATAACAAACGGCATAGCTTAGATTGTATATGGTGTTGCATATGCACTGATAATATGTATTCAATAGGGCAAAGTGAATTTATTATTATACCTAGTATGTTGTGATTAATAGCAAGTAATTATGGAAAATTGAAAAAAGAAATTGTCACGTGTATATGTTACATACAAAGTTCGAATTTGTACACTTTGCGATTTGCACAACGATTTTTGTACATTTCCTGAAGTGTACATATTTGCTGTACAAAGTAGATACTTTGTACAAATCATGTTATACATTTCGCAAATTGTACAAGAATTGTTGTTCAAATCGCGAAGTGTATATTATTTTTGTTGTATAAAGTATTTGTATTCAAAATAACTAATAAATTATAATTTCCAAAAAAAATAAGTACAAAAAAAAAATTAGTTTACATAGTATTTATTATTTTAAATGAAATATCTGACTATATTTTTATTTAAAACATTTGTATTTTACAATTATTATTATCTTTTTTGCCATAACTATATTATTATTTTTTAACTATTGTTTTAACTATTAATTTATATTATAAATTTATACCTCTGATATTTAATTTAAAATAATATATACTATGTAAACTAATTTTTTTTTATACTTATTTGTTTTTGGAATACCTATTATAAATTTATAATATATTAGTTATTTTCAAGTATCTACTTTATACAACAAAAATAATATACACTTCACGATTTGTAAAACAATTATTGTACAATTTGTGAAATTTACAATGTGATTTGTACAAAACTACAACATATCTACTTTGTACAACAAAGTTGTACACTTCGGGAAATGTACAAAAATCATTGTACATATCGTGAAGTGTACAAATTCGGCTTTTATATGTAACAAATATAGTGCCTATGTAATCATATAATAAAATTTGTAAGTTTCTAATTTATAAATTGTATGAGTTACCGTGAAATAGTTTAATCGCATTTTTCAAATTTCAGTTTTCGTAAATGTGCATCATTTTTTTATAGTTTTATTTGCTCAATAATGAAAAATATAAAATATGACTTTTACAAAGTATAAAAAAATCTAAATTCCAACGGAAATATATTCTATTCGTGACAATTGGAGCATTATTTCGGGTAGAACACTTTTACACATACACAAAAAAAAGACAAACTTAATTGAAATATTTATTGTTAAGTACGTTTTGAATACTTGTGGATAATTTATTTTATTCATAGTAATACAAATACATTTTTCGGTTCTCATCAAATACATTATATATTGTATTTGCTTTTAACTTTGTACATAATATCAAGCCAACATATAAATCCTGCAATACTCTTTTAAATTCTTCAGGATTTGAACTAGATTGAGTAACTTGCGGAAGATAATTATCTACATCAATAAGATATATCTTGAGTGGCTCCAAAATGGTTTCTTCCTTTTCCTGGACAATCATCAACTTCCTCATTAAACTTGAGATAATAGTCATCATATTCACGTAAAGAGGAAGAAAAATTACTTACCTCACGAAAATTATTTATGTGATTTTTTGCCTCTTCAAGCACATCATTCTTCATCTCCTGAATTTTATAGATTGTATAGATTGTCTCATAAAAGTCATCGAGCACCTCCAAAAACTAAGGTATCACATATGGTGGAAAAAAATTACTTACCTCACGAAAATTCTTTATATGATTTTTTTCCTCTTCAAGCACATCATTCTTCATCTCCTGAATCGTATGGATTCTCTCATAAAAGCCATTGAGCTCCTGCAGAACCTTATTTGTATTCAAAATCAACTTGTCCATCTTAAAATTCTGCTGCTCGAGTCTGCACTACCACCAAAGCCTTATATATAGTGGAATAGAAAGCATACTCGACATAAAATATAAGAAAAGTTTAGGTTAGGTATAATGATTGCTTGTAACACATGCAAGGCTAAAGATCACCTTTATTTAGCATACACTTTATTCTTAGCTTAGTCAAAATAAGAGATAGTGTATAAATCTATTGACATTACACGAATTACTGTTGTGTAAAAGTGGTCGTTAATATTCAACCTTAAATATGACTGATATATCATTAAAATTTTTTATAAGGATGCGGAACTAATAAATTGCACAACGATATCATTTTTCTTTTCTAATTTGATTATATTATTGTATTTAAAATTGTGTAAATATTTTGTTTCAGTTATATAGTATGGAATTTTACGTCTGGCATTCGTATCAATTCATCATCTGTATTTATTTGAATTACTTTTATATTACTCCATAGTTACTCGCACTTGATTACAATATACAATAATAATAAATTACCCTCGCCCTAAATGGAGACATCAGTGCATATGCGAAAGCATATACAATCGATCATGCCCTATGTGATATGTTGTGGTAGTCGTCGTCGGTGAACACAATTGTAGATTGTGTTGAGCAAGCAACCAGCTAACTAGTCCACCATTATGGAATAATTCATAATGTGCCTCTAGAAGTTTGATAAACGTTTATGTGACCTGATTTTGAATGCCATTTGATCAAATTGTAAGTTTATACTTCTAAATGCGAAAAACTATCCTATGAATTCTTGTGACGATAATACGTTAAATGAAATTTAGATAAAATTATGAATTATGATATAAAGATTCTATAAAAAAAGAAAAACAGATATTATGTTTGTCAAAGGAATACAGCTACAAATAGGAAAGTGTTATTGCCTTATTTTCATCATTATTTGGTAGGGTAATTTCATCATATGTCCAGTTTTGATAAATTCGAAAAATAACTTAAATATATAGTATCAACTACATTTACTTTCCAATCGGAATCATGTACTATTCGTGAATACTGGAACATTTTTATGAATCGAAAAATGTCTAAATTTATAAAAACATAAAAAAAATAAAAGAAGGCACACATCATTGAAAAATTAATACATTTTTAGCTTCCATCATAAGTATAATATTATTACATTATTTTATCGTGGGTACGATTCCCACGTGTTTATTATTATTAACGTTTTGTTTAAATATAACGATTTACGTTAATATAATAATAAATAAAGACCTGAAAATTTTTTTGGATGTTCACATAGCTACTATATATATGTGGTATAATTTTGGAACCGTTACATTAATTTTTCTCCAAAATATAGGACTTTGAATATTTCGTAAAATTCACGTTTTTATGTATATAATGTGTGATAAAATTGTCAATTTTGGGTATTTTGGTCTGAAAATTTTACTGAAGTAAACGTATATATTACTTAACATCATACTAAAATATTATAAAAATCCCAAGTCACAATTTTTTTTTATAGCCATTTTAAGTTGATATTTTTAGGAAAACGAAAATCTTACAATCCATAAGTATAAATAAATATTCTGAAAACACTTTTACAACCCGAAATAACGCTTCGATTTTCACGAATAGCGTGTTTCAGATGTAAAAGTGGATGTAGATGGTTCAGGTCATTTTTCGAATTTCTCAAAATTAACTATAAGCGGTAGAAAAAACGATGAAAAATGACGAAAAAACGGCATTTTTCACGAAAAATGAAATTTTGACGAATTCAATTTCTACATTTCTCGATAACTCGGGCAATTTTTAAGATAGAGACTTGAAAATTTTTTTGGGTGTTCACATAGCTATTATATATATGTAGTAAAATTTTGTATCCGTTACATTAATTTTTCTACAAAATATTGGACTTTGAATATTTCGTAAAATTCTCGTTTTTACGTATATAATGTTTGATAAAATTGGCAATTTTTGGTATTAGGGTCTGAAAATTTTACTGAAGTATACTTACATATTACATAACATCATACTAAAATATTAGAAAAATCCCTAATCTCAATTTTCTTTTATAGCTGTTTTAAGTTGATATTTTTAGTTCAAACGAAAATTATAATCTGACTGAACTTCGCTCAGAATCGTTTTTTTCGAATGCAATGGTTTATCATTGCATTCAAATTCTAAGTAAAATTAAACGCTATGATTCGCACACTTGTATCCTGTGCGGCTGGAGTATCAGCTCATCTTTTTTAATGTTATATAGGTATAAAAAATTAAATTTAACTGCATCTTATAGTTGAGACCTCACTTATTACACTTAATTATTATGCATTTTATAAAAGAAAATATAAATAATTTAGGGGAAATTTTATAACATATTTTAATATACACATTATTTTTCGACTAAAGAATTACGATTTTGACGCAAAGTTTAATCTTTAGATGAATTGCTTTAGCTGTTCTTATAAAAAATTAAAATAAATCAGATCTTTAAATGCATTCTTTTTGCATTGGACAAAATATGTAATATAGTAATAATTGTACGTTGCTTATGAAAGATACTAATAAAGAAATAAAATATATTATCATATATACTCGTATATGAAATTGTAATAATTTATACATTAAAATTATAAAAGTTTAATACAGTGTTATTTTGATTAGTTGCACATTTTTATACTCGGTATAATGTATAAAAAAAAAAAAATAATGCAGTTACACGATAATGGCACTATAAACAGCTTTGCAGATGAATTAATAAGTCGTAAATTTAAATATATATATATATATGTATTATAACACCACGTTATTAATTTATCGTGTTGTTTTTACTAAGAAATATTGTATTATAAATCTGAAGAACGGAAAAGTGGTTTTAAGGTTTTGGCAAACATTCGGATACACGTCCGAAAACGTTGAGTATTTCATAGGACTTGGAACAGTTTATTGCAAGTTCTCTTGTGCGAATTTAACCGATTCGACGCCGTATATTTTCCATTAGGATAAACAGAACAACGTGAAAGGGGATCAGGATTTTCTCTTTTTTGGCACTCTTGAATTGTAAGAAAATTCTGTTTAGCTAACATTCCAGAAAGCTTACACTATAATTTAAGATTCGAAAGGACTCATATTTCAAATGTTTCCCTTTCTATCGTTTTCCTCATTCGATTCGTGTTTTTTTTTTCGCTCTTTTTTTTTTTTTTATCTTTAGAACACATGCATCAAATATAACATTAATGTATTGGATATGATATTATTACCTTTTTTTCTTTTTTATTGATTTTGTATATAGTTATTCATTTTTGTTACTTCCTGATAATTTAAACCTATTCTAAATGGATTTTTTTTTATTAATGTATGCATAAGAATTAATAAAGGTATAAGGTAATTATTAATTTTATTATGTTTACAATAATTTACTAAAGAACAGTAATATTTTTTAATATATTTAGATTTATTTAAAATTATCAGTATAATATATATTTCATATCTTTCACAGTTGTTAAAAAAAAAAATTAGATAAATATAAAATTTGTATTATTTAAAAAAAAAAATCATATCATATTTTGTTGATTATGGTAATACGAATACATAATATTATCATGGTTAATAATAAATTATTTACTCACATGCGTGTATTCAAAATTTAATATTCATTTAATTGATTTATATTGACAACTAATATAGATAGGTAATTAAATTCCAAGTAATTAAAAAAACATTATACGATGTACTATTGTAACTTATAAAAAATATTATTGTTGTATAATATACGTCAAACGAAGTCAACAAAAGCCAAATTTAAATTGTCTCTTTAAATAATGTATTAATTTTAATACAATTTTAAAATACTGATATTTAATGCGTGATTTTAGGATGTACGATTATTATTTTTTGTTTTTCATTATTTGTTTATTGTTGTTATAAATACTATAAAAAAAAGGGTTAAATTTTATTACACTTTTAGAGACACACAAATATATATATATATGTATATGAAAAGCAGGTTATAACTTCGATAATCAGTTAGATTAGAGGCAGAGGTTTATGGGTTTTGACGCCGAGCTGTCTGGTTCGAAGTATGGTAACCATGGTACCGCAATGATGTCCACCACAATTTACATTCGTTCCATAGTGTCAACTAAAATTATATAACCGCACGAGATTTATACGATATAATATTTTGAATTCATATATATAATAAATATTAAATTGTATAACATATAGGTACATTTCACTAAATGTAACTATATGGTAATATACAGAATTACATTTTACTCAGTAAATGATACGTTAAAATAAAAAAAAAATTGTTTTAGTTATTGTATTAAAAACTTCTAGCAAAAATTTCATGTTAGAACAAAAAAGATTTGAGTATCGTTTAGCTACTTTTAACATAGTACATTATATTTTTGTTTATCGTATTTAATTAACAAATAATGTTAATTTTTTTTTAGATTTTGAATGAAGCGAAATATGACTGGTTTCACAATGATTTGTCTTTTTTTTTTTTTTAGTATGTATTTAGACACTTTTCTACCACAAATAATGATCAGATTTCATGAATAATATATGAGTCTGGTAGAGAATATTGTCTAGGTGGTATATTATTTAGGTCATTTTTATAATTTCTCATTTGACCCTATACGATAGAAAAAACTACCAAAAAATGATAAAAATACGGCACTTTTACGAAAAATGAAATTTCCACGAATTCAATTTTAATATTTCACGAAAATTGTATTGGAAGTTTATATAGGTACTATATAGATGTGATAAAGTTTTTGAAGCGTTACCTTAATTTTTCTAAAAAATATAGAACTTTGAATATTTACTAAAATTCTTGTTTTTATTTATATAAAGTTTAATAAATGGGGCAATCTTGTGTTTTAAGTTCTGAAAATTTACTGAAGTATAATCATATATTAGTTAACATGATGACAAAATATTAAAAAAATTCCAAGTATTAATTTTTTTTATAGCTGTTTAAAGTTAATATTTTTAATATAATCTAAAATCTAAGAATCTATTTCGCAATTTTCAATAATGTTAAATAAAATGAATGTAAATGACAAAAAATTTTGAAAATTTTATTGAAGCTATTATTTAACTCGGTTACAAATTATTGTCAATAGTTTATTTACCATTTTATTTTTGTAGTTGTTTTAAGTATGAAGAAAAGAGATGATACTTCTGTGGAAGGAATAAGAGGATAATGAAGAATTTTGATTAACATTTGAATGCAATGATAAATTATTACATTCAAAAAACGATTCTGAATGAAGTACAGTCAGATTTGGGTATTTAGGTAACTCATTAAGGATTTTTATGGGAATTTATATTGAACGTAGAGATTATATGAATGTAAAAATTTTTAAATTATACATATGTTATCTGATGAACTTCTCTCGAAATTGTTTTCTCAAATGTAATGGTTTATCATTGCATATAAATTCTAATCAAAATTCAACACTATCAATTTTTATTACACCTGCAATCCTTCCACAGCAGTATCATCTCTTTTTGTCTATTAATTAAATGTAAAAATATTTTTAAAAGAAAGACAATATTCATTATTATTTTATCACTATGTTTTTTATTAGTTATTACATTCAGAACAAAAAAATTAATTAAAAATAATACGAGTATTTTAAGTGTTATAATTTTTTCTTATAAATAATTTTTATGTACTCAATTATATCGTTTTCAATGTTGTGATCAGCCTGTATAATCGCGACCTATATTATACTTTGTTAGAGGGTAAATATATTTATTTTTCCTATTTTGATACACACGCAAACACGTAGGTACCTTATACATAATACCTATATAATATGGTGTTTTTTTAGTGCGTTTTCACAGTGACCCTTCGGGTCTGAAGGGTTGATTGATGAGAACACGTACGATAAAAGTTCCTTTACCGGAGCTTATATCGTTTGATCGTAGTCAATATTCACTAGACTTTGTTTTTCCAGTAATTGGGCTGACAAAAACATGCAACTGACTATAGTTACACGAGTACCTTCTACCTATATAATATATATAAATTTTGTGTTTCTATTTCGTTTCACAACCAAGCGCTCGATATTAACAATATTAAAATGGTTATAATAATATAATGCTAGTAATGAATTAAGCGATTTTTTTTTTTTTTTTTTTTAATAACGATATCCATAAAACTTTGCCTAACTTTGATAATACGAGTAAACGTCAGAATGTGCACGTTGTTGGTATAACCTGTGATAAACATTTTTTTATTTCTATAAAATATTTCATGTTATTTATAAAATAATAATTCTATAATTTCAATAAGTATACAATTATTACAATTTTATATTTTGTTAAATTATTAGAAAAAAAAAAGTTTTTAATGTTACTTATAAAATTTTTGAAACATGAGTACAGCAATAGTTTATTAATACAGTTATCATTTAACTCTAAACACGTACCTACATATTTTTGTTTATTTTTGCGTATTCGTGTTATTCAAATTGATTTTACTCTATGCGCATGTTATGTAATATTATGACGTGTACCTATTAAAATATTTTAATAACAGCTCGTAACACGCGTCATAAAATTATATGTATCTGATTTAATAAACAAAAATTATTTCACTTTAAAATTTAAATAATATATTTTCCATCACATTTTCTATGACTTAAACTTACTATATTTAAGACTTTTGAACAGTGCTATTGTGCAAATTTGATAAATATTTGAGAAATATGAGACTAACATAATTTTTTTTCCATAGGTCGCTGCCGAAACTCAGTACCCAAGACGAAGACGGCTGTGGTCCAGGGACAAGTCTTGGAACAGGCCTCTCACACGGTCATCCTCAACACTGTTCAGGGAGCGCGACATTCGAACCAATACCGCACGATCACGACTTCTGCGAAAGAGTCACTATCAACGTAAGTCGTAAGAACGAATCCACTAATTTTGAAAATTTTTCATACATTTCCAATAATATGTTGATGTGGAATATAATTATAATTTATATTATAATATATATGTGTATTAGTACTTTTTGCATCAGTGAATGATTCCATCAGATTATCTATAGGAACCTATACGTGTATGTTCTAAAAGATTAAATTTAAAATTTAAATAATGAATAATAATTAATGTTATTATTAAGCATGGAATTGCAAAAATAATATAAACACCAATGGTTGCTCATTGTGCTTAAATAATATGGACAAATAGTAAAATTATAATATATTAATTGTTATATAATTATAAAATATCTTATAAATTTTCTAAATTAATATTTTGTTAAATAAATGAACAACTATACCATTTCATATTTATAGACGCCAGACGGGAAATGTTTGCACCCAATTATAATTATTTATACTCGTATATTAACATTTATATATTATACTAAAAACTAAATGAATCCGTGCACCTCGTATACCATTAAAAATCCTACCTCATATTTAGTTTCAAACTTTGTGTTAAATTCGTTTCCTGTCATTATGCTAGCAATTTATTTTAATACATTTAGATAGATAACGGTTAAAATATACTAAGTATAAAACAATATTCAATCAACATTGAGTCAACATCCCAAGTCTCAATTTTTTTTTTTATAGCGGTTTAAAGTTAATATTTTTAGTATAAACGAAAATCTTATAAACCATACAATTATATGATTACCTATTATTTCTCAATACTTTTACAATAAAAATTAATAAAGAACCCAAAATATTTTGAAATTTTATTGCAGTATAATGATATATATCTTAACTTATTTTCAAAATATTGGATATATATAATACCTAAAAATATTAGAATAATATCAATTCTCAATTATTTTTTTTTTTACAGGTGTTAAAATTGAAATTTCAGTTAAATCAATATTATATTTAAAGTATTTATATGGATTCTTATTATTATATTTCGATATTTTAAAATAATGTTAAATAAAATTTTAAAAATTTTGTAAATTTTATTGAAGCTTTAATACATTTTACTTAATTCAGTTCCAATTAATTGTGAATTATTACATTTACGACTTTTTTTTTGTAGCTTATTAAATTATAAAAAGCAATGGAAGAAAGCACTGGTGTAGAAGGGATACAGGTGTAAAGAGGATAGTGTTGAATTTTGATTAACATCCTATCCATTTAAATTGAAAAGGAAGTCTCCAATAAATGTTTGTAACGAACAGTTGAAAAATCAATTTTTTATGGCATTATTTTATATTATGATTGTATTAAAATATATTATCGACAATATAAAAAGGGGAAGGGATACAGGTGTAAAAAGGATAGTGATGAATTTTGATTACATTTGAATGCAGCAATAAATCATTACATTCGAAAAACGATTCTGAGTGAAGTACTGTCAGATTTGGATATTTAGGTGACCTATTTAGGGGTTTTATGATAAATTATTTATATTGAACGTAGAGACTGATAAATGTAAAAATTTTAATCAGTACATATATTATCAGATGATCTTCACTCAAAATCGTTTTCACGAATGTAATGATTTTTCGTTGCATTCAAATGTTAATCAAAATTCATCATTATCATTTTTACACCTGTATCCCTTCCACACCATTATCCCTTCCCTTTTTTATATATTGTCGATAATATATTGTAATATAATCCTTATATAAAATTATGCCATAAAAAATTGATTTTTCAACTATTCTCTACAAAACATTTATTAGAGATTTCGCTTTCAATTTAAATGGATAAGATAAAACTATTATATTTATAATTTTATATGAATATACGAGTATGTGAACGGTGTGACGGCCGTTGAGAACGGGTCTCCGTCCGGGCAATTTGCATTCGTATTACCCCGACGACGGTGAAGGGTTTATTTAGGGACAGAAAACTTTAAAGGGATCAGCCCTTGTGTCGATACTATACCTAGATATAGGTACAAGAGATTTTTCAATGGCGATTTAAAAATCCCTGCGTTTTATCCAAGGTATCAATTACCCGTCAAATTTAATTCGAAACTTTTATAATATGATTTCCGATATTTTCTTTGTTCCCGGAAGGAAACGTCGCTTTATGTCACATGGTCTCTATATCCACGTCTAGACATGTAAATTGGTTTTTATATTATTTTTTATTCGTAACAGTCTTCAACATGTTTATAAAAGAAGTCGATGAAGTTTTTTTTTATAATAATAAACATAATGTCTCTCTTGACTGTTTCTTATTAAATATAAAACACGAATTCACGTAACGTCGTAAGTGATATTAGAATATTATTATCCATTCAAATGATAACAAATATTCCTAATTTTTCTTTTATATCTTAATAAATATAATATTTTATTATTTATAGTTATCGTTGTAACACAGATATGTCAATACTAGTGTTTCTATATAATGTTATTTTAATATAATCAAAGAAAGAAAAAAGTTTTCAAATTCTATTAAACAATTCTTAAACTATTATAATATTAGGTAATTGGTACGCCTATACAAAACGTGCGTACGTACACTATAATAATTTTATTTTTAAATTCAATATTAAATCGCACAGTTGAAGCGTGGAATTAAAAAACTTTTTAAGATTCGTTTCCAGTGATATTGTGATAGGTATAGGAGTTTTTGAATAAAATCTAAATTAATAGGTCAAAATATTTCAAATTAAATATTACCTTTTTACGTTTATTGTAAAGACTATTATATAATATATGGTACAGGGACGTGCCTAGAATTCTTTTTTTTTTTTGGGGGGGGGGGGGGTTTAATATTTTTAGAAGCACTTAATTAAACTTAAATCGTATAA
Source organism: Tetraneura akinire (assembly GCA_021307375.1). Taxonomy (NCBI): domain Eukaryota; kingdom Metazoa; phylum Arthropoda; class Insecta; order Hemiptera; family Aphididae; genus Tetraneura; species Tetraneura akinire. The sequence continues at coordinate 1,917,336 of JAIUCT010000022.1, read as the reverse complement.
AAATATTAAACATTACAATTTTTCTAAAATCGCTAAAATTTCGGGAGGAAGGGGGGGGGGGTGGGTAGGTTAGAAACCCCCCGCCCTAGGCACGCCCCTAATATGGTATATGGTATATGGTATATGGTATTAGATTATTAAAATGTGTATTTTGTCCGTTTATATACATCGAAAAATAGATATCAGGTCCTTTGCACATAGGTTACTCAATTTTTATGGAAACTAATAAAAATGTTTTCAATCGAATTAATTACAAAATTATAATGTATAATCATAAAAAAAACTTTAAACCATTATGGAATGTAAAGTTATATATAAAATTGTTGTATTAAAAATAATCGATATGAATTCCTACTAAAAAATATTAACAATAAGACGATCTAATTTAATGATGACGGGGTAACGAGCATATAAAATATAAATTAATCAGAATTTAAGATCGGTAATTTTTTGCTCCGAATATCACAATTCCAAAAAGCCACTATAAACAAGCTACGTGATATAATTTTTATTTTATACACGTTACTTGAAGAGCCGAAGATGACTACTTGAAACGTTGTACCTGTTATAATATACAAATATATTATTATGTGAAACTTACTGTATATAATACAAAAAGCCAGAGCACTAAAAATCTCTTGTCTATACATGAAAAGCCCTTGTGAATTTATTAATCTGAAATCGACGTGTGATTTGAAGTGCGAAATTGGACGATGTATACAATAATAATTGATATCACGGTTGATACTAAACGATAATAATAACAAATATATTATTACACATACGTAAAATATTATACTTATAATGAGCATTCATGAACCAATAACGAGCTGTATACAATTATTATATTTTATTATCTTCAGAAATTTATTGCATTGGCGATGTTTACATTTAATTTTGTCATTTAATCCGTATTACTTCAAATATTTATTTTTGTTTACTATAATAAATGAAGAAATATCAATTTAATATTTTTATCTTATTTTCACAAATTAAAATTATGTAATACGAGTAATAATTGATAATGATTTTTACTTTATTTTATTAAATATGTAAATATTTAACGTATTTTTAATTCAAATTATTTATTAGTTAAATATTTTGAACATAGCATTAATTTCTATAAAATACTTAATACCTACTATTATTTTGGCAATGTATGTAATTTGAATATTATTTTATATTATGTCTACAGGATCTATACAAGTCCTAAGTATTATATAGAATGTCAATCCTATATTTCATTGATATTTATATTGATAATATTTTGAAAATTTTATCTGATATAAGTCTTTTCTAGTATATTTTTAGGCATCAAAAATATGATAAAATTTACAAGATCCGTAAAATTATACATAAAGTTATTTTCAAGAGGTCCTCTGAGAAATTCACGTGGTTTATAAGATTCTTAGATGGTCCCCAGCCAACAATTTTAGTACTGTTATCATAAATTCATCGTTGTACACAATGCTGTATACAATTACGAGTACTTTTATGTTGTAATATATTTGGTCGTAATACTATTATTCGCTGGATGAATAAAATTATCACAATGATCTCCCGTTCTCTTGAAAATAAAATATTAATTTGAAATCGATGACTCAACCCAATATAAGTTAGAATAGTGAACACATGACTTTAATAATTCTAAGATAGAGATGATCTTGTTATATAAACTTATCTATAAAATGTATTTATCATACAATCATATATGATTGGTTATAATTATCATATTATAATATAGATAACGTAATAAGACACCAAATTAATATAATAATTATACGTTTACGTTGATGAATTTGTAACTTAGCAATAAATATGGAAAACTTAATATTTCTAATATATTCTCGTAATGGAATAATTCCGATTTTAATATTTTTAAAACCTTCTGTGTATTACCATGGTAATACATTATCTACATGGTGTTTATTATCATAATAATATAAGAGCTCACTGATACATTATGCTAAATCGATTATATTATTACAATAACATTAGTCAAATCCTACGAACAATACAAATGTCACGTATATTCTGTATAGGTGTATTATTTGTATGAATATTCCCGGAAACGTTTATAATATGACATGAATGTGCGTTACTCCATTAATTTTGCCTTAGATATGTCACATAAATCGACTGCGCGTCTTATTTCAATATAATACCTATTACCTCATTGTATATTTCGTTTATAAATAAATGTATTTTTCGGGTTTGATAAAAAAAAAGTGTATAAATTATAATTAAAAAAGAAAAAAAATACAAATCAAATAAACTAGGTTCGCAAAATAATATGACAGTCACATAATGTAATATGTGATTTATATGATATTTCATCTATCTACCGAAGAATATTCCTTTAAAATGAAATAGGTTTAATTAAAATTTCCGAACATGTTAAACATATCTTATAATTCTATACGATATTAACTTTGGAATAATATAGATAAAGCCATATTGATAAGAACAACAGTTAGTTTATGTATTGCACGCGAATGTAATATTACGTTATTATAGTTAGTTAGAGAGTAAAATTATTGTTTTGGAAACACATTTTGTGTGAATTTCAGACAATTCTCTTGGATTAACCGTACTTTAAATTTTAATTACAATTATCAAACAAGGAAAAAAATAATTTTTTTTTTGCTACACGTTAAAATAATTATTTTATTTTATAATATTTACATCCGAAATACAATAAAATTTATTGTGATTAGAATAATATCATTATATTGACTATTGTACATAATATATGAATTAAATCGAAATATCAAAGGAATATCAAATTATTAGTAAATACAAAGTTTGACTGTTAATTTATTGTCAATAATTATTTATTTATTTCAATAAAATTTTCATTTTATTTATGAAAATAAAAACCAATAATACTTATTTAAGGATACTCGAATAAAAAATACATATAATATAAAATTATTATTAATATAAGTTTTAATTATTATTGGTATATGTATAGTTCGATTAAAGTTCAACTATGATTTTATTTGTTAATTTATTGCTTTCCAAATTTTAGAAGTTTTCGTGGAATATATGACGAGTATGAATCTATGACAATTAGTGTTGTAAAAATAATGTATTTTATTTTTCATTTGTATAAATTATAATAGTTTCAACATTATGTTTTAATTTGGAAGTGTTTTGATTCAATATATTCTGAATAATTCATTTTTTGTGAGTAGGTCCTGTGTAATTACTAGCAAGTCTAGAATTGAAATATTTCAATTTTAATAAATAAAGTAAAAGTTCTTTTTTTTTTAAAAAAAACCAAGTCAACTTCATGGTAAAATATAGTAATACAAAAACATAAATTAATAATTTTTTAAAATATTAATAAATGACCAATAAACATGATTATGTAAAATTGTCATATTTTTGTGATACACCCTATATTTACCATCCGTAAAGATACCTTCACACCTTACCGTGAAACATGATATATCACGGCTCCAGTAGGATTGGGTTCAACTATACGGCATAAGCCGTATATGTAAGGTAAATTATTGCTTTTACCAGCAGCTAACTATAATTTTCTACCAACCACAGTTTTACAATAATTTTTCGAAAATCACGTTTCACGGCAAGTAGTGAAGGCGACTTATATTCATTATTGAATAATAAGAAATAACGTGGTTTTGATCGTTAATAACACGGTTTTAAAATACACAATATGAAGATTTAGGGATCTAATAAAGGATCTAATAGAGAATTTAATGTTCATGAAAATGTACTTTGAAATTAATATATATTTAAACAAATAATCCATTTCCGTAGTTAACATTGTTTTTATCAGTTACTACAGCATATTATGTTTACCACAAATATAAACAACATAACACATCTGTGATTATATTTATTAATTTATTATTATCTTTATGTCTTCATCAGATTTCTACTTTTAACGTTTTTAATTTTTTCTACGAGTGTATTTTATTTTTTTATACATCAAGCCCGTATCCAGGGGGGGTTAGGGGTTCAATCCCTCCCACCCGAAATTTTTAAAGTAGTTTTATATTTATAATATAACAAAGACTAACTACAAAATTTATGTATTAATTGTATTTATACTTTTCCCAATCCCCCCCCCCCCCGAAAATTGATCCTGAATACGTGCTTGTTATACATGACATTGTTCTATATATTACAGCTAAATAAATATAATATTATTAATTATTGTATTTTATCGTAACTAAAGAGTAAATTTTAAGAAAAATGATGAAAAATAAAAATGTTTAACTATGCAATGTTTTGACACTTTATTTTTTTTTTAATTAATTAAAGTTATTTATATATAAAATAATAATTATCTACTGTGTTTTTATTTTCTTAATTTATTGTTGTAATAATTACGACAGTTTATGATCGATAATATTTCGATACAACTGTTATTTATATGGAATTATAACTATAAAATTATATAAATTTTTAGTGAAATCTCAGCTAAGTATTACCATTGTAATTAGACAAAATCTTTAGCTAATATGTTATTTATAAATTCATATTTGCCACTCGGCTAAATTAATGATTCTATAATAGTTTAGAGGGCGTGTCATCCTTTCGCAGAACGAATTATTATCTCTCTCTAGTGTCGTTCTCGTAATCACTCCAGTTTAGACTAATAACGTTTATTAACACAAAACTAAAATATGACCAAGTTTAAATTTTCATATTTACGTATGTTATGTAAAACTGTAATGAAATGCTTAAGTGTTAAAATTTTGTAGTAGCAACCGATATTTTATCGTCATGCGATAAACGTAAAATTTTTTGTAAAATTTCAATAAATTTTATTCTAATACATGTATTATATGTATATATATTTAAATATTAGTTGCAAATATGAATTTATATTTTATTTTATACGTTCAAATTTCATGTATTTTTTACATATTACACGTTGTTATGTTTTTACATTTTAATACTTTCATTCAGTATGACAGTATTACACTTATTACATACGAATAATTATAATTTCTTAGTACTTCTATATAATTTACTATAAATATAAGTAATGTGTAGCAATTAAAATATATTCATGTAATTATATAAATATTAATACATTTTATTATTTAAACGTGTAAAAATATATAAATTAATTAAATTAATAAGTACCTAAACTATTTTGTTATTAATACAAACAAAATATTAAATCCAACAATTGATTCTAATAACATTTTCATACAAAAATAATCATTAATCGTTGTATTTCATTATTTTGATTAAAATAATAATATTAATAAATATCATATTATGACTGTATTTTACTAGGTACCTATTTTTATAGGTTAATATGATTATATGTTAATAATCTATATGGCCACATTTTGTTTTGTTTTAATATTGATTATTTCAGAACAATTAATAATATTAATATATTTTAACACTAAATTTAATAATATTTTTCGCGCGTTATCAATAGATTTTTGTATTGCAATATATTTATCATTTTTTTTTTATTGTTGTTATAAAAGTAAAATGTCAATGTTACGTTAAAAAAACAAATAATAATAATAGTAATAAAATAAAACAATTATAAATGACCTACTAAATATAGACGATGCGAATATAAACTGACTGTTTTATACAGCGTGTTAACCGTTTAAACACGAAGGCGAACAAACGATAAATTTAAAAAATGAACTCATTCATTTTTTGTTATTCGAAACGTATAGTCGTGTCAAAATGATTGTTATGTACCACACTAAAATAAGTTTATTTTATTTTCGCCATGTTTCAAACTTTGCAATTTAAGGACAATTACTTTAAAAATATCAAACTACTTTTCGCATTTTCCATATCCGTTCATGAATAACGTTCGCTGGCCTATATTATAATATAATGTAATACGAGCACGCAATTGCAAAGTAAAAAGTTTGATTGGATTATCTATAACGAGAAGTCATCGTATACGCGTATAATTCTTCGGGTTAGTTGTCGGAATAAAGTAATAAACTATATTTATCGTGATAACCTTCCGCATTTCTAAAGTTAGATTAGAGGGCGGTTAGATGGGTTACAATGGAATCGTTTTAGAAACAAACTATCCCGACGCTTTTTAAACGTTTTGATATTGATACAATAACGTTATCATATCGTGTTTATTTCATTTTATCGATTTTAATATTAAATATTAAAATAACGGTAAATATAAATTTACAGAAATGGAAAAACACGCCGCATTCTAGAGATCTAAATTATTATGTTTTACAATGGTACTATAATTTTGTCTTTCGGCTCGTCATAATTCTATAAATATAAAATAACTTAAATTCTATTGAAATAACAATATAAATATATATTTTGTTGGATTTATTTACATAAGAAAAATATTTTGTAAGGGTTATGGTACAATCTAGTAAACTGTCATCCCTTAATTGATTTATAATAACAAGACTATACCCTCGATAACATTTAAAACCTTTATATTATTTATTACGTAAGTATATCGTATATATACTTAAGTTGGTAATCATTATTTGTCGTTTAATATTATAAACAATATTTCGTGACGTCGGTTCGCCCGAGCTTATATTATAATATTATAATATTATTATAATATTATATCGATAACGAATAACAAAGAAAACTATTTATTTTCGCTGTTCGTTTGAAAACGTCGTAAAATATATATTATGATATAGGTAATAAATGACGAAACTATACGACTAAATTTCATTTTGATATATATTATACGAACAATCAAAATACTGAAATACAGGATAGATACATGTTAATAGTAAATAATATTATAATATACCTATCATAATTTATAGGGAATACATTTTGTTCCCTATAAAAATTAATATCTATTCAATAAGATTGTGTTAATATTTAAATTTAATGTAATTTCTAGGATTTTATATTTTTATCGATAGGTAGTATATTTACGTTTCACATAACAAGAACATTTAAATAGCATAAATAGTGCAATATTATGCAACTTCATAATATTTAAACTCTAGGAAATTTATTTTAACATCATTATGTTGAATAATAAATAATAATATTTGCGAATCACGAATTACCATGCAAAAAAAATTACAATTATCTAAGTGTAAAATTAAAAAAATATATTATGAAGAATATTCAAACCGAACTATATTTAATTATTTTGGCGGTATTGCGAATAGTTTCAGATACAAATATAATTAATATAATTTTTTCTAATTTTAATTTTTTCAACTATTTTTCTAAGTACTCGTTTTTAAAAATTTTATGTAGGTATTCATATTGAAATTTTATTTTTTTACAATTTATATTGTATGTTTTGTTAATTTGAAGTAATCTGCAAATTCGACAAATATGCAAATAATTATCATACAAATTATAGGCGATAAGTTATCGTACTCGTATATTCATAATTTCATGTGAACAAATAATGTCGTACGAACAATTATTATTGTGCGAACTATTTTTCGCTAACAATTGACGCTCTACCCAAAAAATCTGCAATCTAATCTGTAGTCTCTAAAAAAAATCGAAAAAAATCGTTTGCTCTTAGAATGTAATATAATATTATTCAGTTAATCGATTTTTTTTTTAAACAAAGTACGATTTTTGGCCATTACGAAAAATAATGTTTAATTTTTTTTTATGTTAATCCGATACGAATATCAGTATCATTGGGCTTGTAAACATTAACAAACTAATTATTAATCAAATTACAGGTGAGCGGTATGAGGTTCGAGACGCAATTGCGGACGTTGAACCAGTTTCCGGACACGCTGCTGGGCGATCCGTGTCGACGAATGCGGTATTTCGACCCGCTGCGGAATGAGTACTTCTTCGACAGGAATCGTCCAACGTTCGACGCCATACTGTACTATTACCAGAGCGGCGGTCGGCTGAGGAGGCCAACCACCGTGCCGTTGGACGTGTTTTCCGAAGAGATCAAGTTCTACGAGCTCGGCGAACTGGCCACCAACAAATTTAGGTAGAGTAAAAAAACAAAAACGTATACATATAATCTTATAATTATCTTATACTGCGGTTATCAGTAGACGTGTGGATCGTATAAGCATGTCCAATAAACTGACAGAGATACGTTAAGACGAATCGTATTGGACCCGAGGTTTTCTTACACCTTCAGAAATAGACATACAATATTTATAAAACGTTTTCTCGAGTGCAGCGTTCTATCTTGTCTCGTCTGGTGTAATGCACGTAATGTCAGAATAATATAATTTAATATGCACCTCAACTCGTAAACGAATTATTATCACTTTACAGGCCATGTTACATGAACCTTAAATTGTATAATATAATATAATATAATATAATATAATATAATATAATATAATATAATATAATATAATATAATATAATATA
>JAIUCT010000022.1:1891764-1908396 GCA_021307375.1 Tetraneura akinire | reverse complement strand
TATTATTATTATTATTATTATTATTATTATTATTATTATTATTATTACTGTTATTATTGTTAATACATAGTTTTAGTAATTGCAACGGTGTCATTGTGCAATGGCCGATTGCATACCGTCTTTGGCCAAAACGAGTTGAAACGGCAACAATGTAAATGGCTTACGTGGGTGCAGCGTCGCACTGAGGATGAGCCTATCTAGCGGTTGGACGGGACGATCAATACGACCTGAAATTCGCCGTCGTAATTCCCTAAGCTAAAAATACGCGCGGGCGCCTACCTCAAACAACGCGTTCGCGTGCATAATGATACGGCGACGGGGGTTATTCTTTTTCTATTTAAAAATTAAAAAAAAAAAAAAAAGTATTATCAATTATCATCGTTATACGCCTTTTTCGCAGGGCCGGTATTTTGAATTTATTATTCAAATAGTACCTCACTCCATAATGATGACTTTTATATAATTTATTGTATGATAATCATACTTGTAATTTCTGATGCCAAATTAACTACTATCATTCGGATGATAATATAACGTTTCAACAGTATAAACGTATAATATTATGTAATTTCCTAGGCTTCATTAAAATAACATAAAAACCCGTGGTGGAATGTTGGCAAACAAAAAAAAAAACTGTTTATAAACGGTAAATTATCAATATGATATGGTAAAAATTCGTGTTTCAATACTCGTGATGGACGGCGCACGATATAGGCAAAATAGCTACAGGCCTGTTCTTCGTTCCGCGAAAGTCATCCGTCTTGCTCCGTTCTCGCGGTATACGACGGATTGCGAGACGTATTATTTTTAGCGTCATTTAAATACATACACCTGTTTGATTTACTAATAATTTTACGTTTCATAATCGATTTCAACAATTGAACAATTTGTCAAAATCATTTATAAAATAATATTAGAAATTTTGATGTTAACATAAAAATAAATCGGATGTAGAAAAGATAACGGTAACATTATTTAATGCATTTTAATTTTCAATTTAAATGCAATAATAAATCAATCGCATTCGAAAAATAAGTCTTAACGATGTTCAGTTAAATATAGACATTATAGCCACTGATTCTAAACTTAAATATTAACAGAAGAGTTCCATAATTGTATCAGGTATATAAAATTTCAATGTTAATACCTAATTCAAATTAAAAATTAAATAAGTTATATTATTCAAATTAAACTACCAACTAGATCCAATTATTTACCGAAAACATATCTTATTCGTTACAATATGAACGATTACTGTCTCACAATTATTTTCAGACTTTAAGTAACATAAAAATCGTGAATGTACAATAATTATAAAACTTAAACATGTTTTTAAAAAAATGGACATTGCAATTTACAAACTATTTTGGAGCTAAAATAATATATAATATGTATGTAGTTATCATTTTATTAAATTTGTATACTATAAAACTTAAAATTGCCAACATAAACGAGAAAAAAAAGGAATTTCAGAAAATTTTTACGGAAAATTAACGTAATGAATCCATAATTGAGTTACGTATAAAAAATTCCTATGTTTATCCCAAATATTTAAACTATATTTATAGTCCAAAACGGTGTTTGTACAGATAAAAAAATTTACAAATTATTTTACTCTAATTTATTCTAATCAACAGATTACTCATTTCGTTCAGAATCGAAAAAATAATAATAAAAATTGCGTACACAATAAATCAATGAAAACAATACCCCTACGTTATAATACGAGTATAATGGGCGTCTTTACACCATTATTAAAATATATATAAATGTTCGTGATAATAATGGATTTTTGAATTATTGTTATCGTGCAAGGTTTCAATTTACATTAGACATCCATAAATATTATTTCGATCAAAGCATTATTTCAAGTGTACGTAAATGTACTTATGAAACAAACATTAGGCCAATAAAATGTGATACAATGACCTTTCTTGGAGTAGCACTTTAACCTTAGTATGTAACCATAATAATATGTACAGATATATTGTGAGTTCACACAATATATAATATATATATTATATATGTAAACTAAAAATGCTACAAGAGAAAAAATACTTAAGCCCCATAAAATAATAACATTTTTATTATTTTTATACTGGTACATAACTTACTAATATGTCTGAAATATAATCTATAGGTTTAATACGCTTATAAATTATTAAAATATAATATTTTTCTTTCCGTTGTTCTCGATGAATAATACAAAAAAATTAGTATTTATAATATTTTATTTATATTTATCTGTATAAAAATTTACTAACCTAACCTATAATCTATGTTGAATATTTTATTCGAAATTTCATATAAATTACTTCTAAAGCACGATTAATTTCTTGCATTAAAACGTGAAACATTATGTTTTTCAAATTGATCCACTTATCAGTAATGCATATTATACAAGTACTACTTATACGGTTAATAAATTTAAATTTGTAATTTTTTAAATATTTATAATTATCCTCTTTGTCTTATAAAACTATTTTATCATTTGTCCTGACCTGGTACATTATACGAGTAGCAGCATTTTGTATTTGATACTGGTATAATTAACGTATTATATTAATTCATGTTCGACCAATGAAAAATATTGTTTTTAATAACACATATTTCTATTGCAAGTTAGTTTTTCCGAATCATAACGACTGAATTCCATAGATTATTCGTTTCGTTATTTTTTTCTCATAGGTTTTGGATAGCGATTATACTTAAAAGTTTTTATTTTATAGTTTTATACATTACACGCAGTAATGTGTAAAAATAAATAAACGATGAAATTAAATGGGTTCTTATCAGTACAGTTTTAAAACTAGTTGGTAACCCATCGTGGCGGTTACCAAAATGGCGGTTTAAGAGATTCCGTGCTGCAATGTATGTCATTAATATTAATCGTTAAAATAATTTTAATCATTATTAAAAAAATTTCGAAATATTTCTGAAGGATTTTTTAAACTATTAATACTTTAATAAATTACTGATTTCTATGTTTGTTTGCAGGGAAGAAGAGGGTTTTATTAAAGAAGAAGAGAAACCACTGCCAAAACCCGAGTTCCAGCGAAAGGTGTGGCTGCTGTTTGAGTACCCGGAGAGCTCGCAGGCTGCGCGAGTGGTAGCCATTATATCCGTGTTTGTCATACTGCTGTCCATTGTGATATTTTGTCTAGAAACTTTGCCGGAATTCAAACACTACAAAGTGTTCAACACGACGACGAACGGCACGAAAATCGAGGAGGACGAGGTGCCCGACATCACCGACCCGTTCTTTTTGATCGAGACCATATGCATCGTGTGGTTCACGTTCGAACTGTCCGTCCGCTTTCTCGCGTGTCCCAATAAGTTGCATTTCTTCAAGGATGTAATGAACACGATCGATATAATTGCGATCATACCGTACTTCATCACGTTGGCCACGGTGATCGCCGAAGAGGAGGACCCCACGATGAACCTGCCGAAGGCTCCACAAAACCCGCAGGATAAGAGCACCAACCAAGCAATGTCGCTGGCCATACTCAGGGTGATCAGGCTCGTAAGGGTTTTCAGGATATTCAAATTGTCCCGACATTCCAAAGGGTTGCAGATTCTCGGCCGCACCCTGAAAGCCTCCATGCGAGAACTGGGATTGCTCATTTTTTTCTTGTTTATCGGTAAGACATTTCGTCTCTACACTACATCGTTATTTTATTTGCAACGTTCCGTCCGTCGCTCGCCGCATTCCGCTGACTTTCGCGCGATCAGGTTATTATACTCGTAGTATTATCGCCTGTACTGATTCACGTTATCGCCGTCGCGTCGTCGCCACGTTATAGCTGCGAATGGAAAATGATGTAAAAATTCATTTTTGGTCTCTGAAGTCTGAACCAATAATATATGGATAGCTAATATTATTACGTTTGAATTTTTGCCGCGTGCAAAAATTACATAATATTTGCTATGAAAATCATATTTTTTTTTTTTTTACTATACGAAACAACAATTATAATAATAATTATTGTATAACGTGTACGCAATATTATTTACTGTGGCTAAGAATACGACGACGACGACAACAACGAAAACAATCGTCGTCACATTCCGACGTACAATTTTATCGATTGGTGTGTTCTTGTCAAACGGGAGAATTTAATTTTTGCCCGCGTTGCGCCCAGTTTACTTAAAGTTATTTCCATTCTTCGTTATTTTCATTATACAATCTCGGTGCGTTTTTCACGAGGTTGACCTCTACGAGAGCGCGCGCGTGCCACTGCGTCTCGAATCCGCCCTTGATTAGATTTCCGTGCGCCAAATAAGAAATAAATACTTACCGCGACATATATTTATTTTCTTTTGCCGTGCACGAGAGTAATACTACACATATCTATGGGTATTATAAATTATAGAAAACTACCGGACTATTACGCTTCGGTCGAAAATTCACCGTGTTTTTAAAATACCAAACACGGTTGCGTGCGTTCGAACTATAATATTGGTCAAAGTTAGACAACGTCCTAGGTACGTAAATTTATGATTTTTAATCTCTACACTATCCACACCAATTTTATGGTATCGATTTATGTTCTTTTAGCAATTAGTAATCAAAAATTTCACGTTTACTCCGAAACCACGTGTGTTTATATACTCATCTACTTACTTATTTGTTTACACCTTAAACGTAATAATATTGTAGAATGTCAAGTCCGTGCCATAAGTCGATGGCAACGTGTTTACGTTTATAGAGTGATAAGAATACGTCGTTAATTTAATAATCATTATTTCCATACACACGCGATGTTTTATTCATTCTACTTTTATAATAATAAATAAATAATTAAACTCATGTTTACTTTCGGTTAGAAATATCGTTATAAAATAAAACGGGTCACGATCAAAAAAATTATATTGCAATCGTTCCATTTCGCACATGGAACTAAAAAAAAAAAAAAAAAAAAAAAGACAATTTTGTTTATTGTTTGTATTACGCCATAAAAGACTTAAGATAAATTATACGACTTTCGGGGTACTTATCTGCCATAATGGCCGTCAAAGTGTCGTAGTGATAAAAATTACACACGGGATCATCGTTCGTTCGTTAACCCTAATGAAATAATCATTACAACCCCTGACTCGTGAGTGAGGAGCAAATTTCAATTATTGTCGGTTTCAATTTCACTCCTGTAATACGATCATCGTAGAACACGACCTTATCGTGTCGAACAATATTATTTTATTACCTATAGTATTAATAATTTCCGAATTAGTGTGTATACTGTATAATATCGTCAAAATAATGGTTCGATTTCCGAATAGTTTTATTTACGAAAATTTGTAAGTGCCAGTTTTACTACTGACGGTTGATTTTTGCTTATATTCTCGTCAATATTATAGTGTAGTATTTTTTACACACATTTTTCTACATTTTTATTAATACAAATATATTATGGAAAATTCTATTTTCGTAAATCGTTGGTATAACTGCGGGATATCGAATGTTATCATCCGGATACACGTTCATAAAGTTATATTATAATAATAAACGTTGTGTTTTGTTCGAACCGCGACTAAAAAAACCAAAAAAAAAAAAAAAAAAAAAACGAAATATATTTTTACGAATAATAACATAATAATTAATAATTAATGATCGATTTTTCAAAATATTTTCGAACGTAGGATGTGTTATCTGCGTGTAAGACGATTATGATTATTTATATATTATTATTGTATTATATCCGTTGGTGTTGTTAAACTATTATTATGTTATTTCAAATACCACGTGAAGTCTATGCTTGATGGAGGGATATAATTTTCTCGTCAATTTATACGAAAGCGATAAAAATAAGAATTTATGTCGAACGCGCGCAATCGTGTTTCAAAGTTATTATAATTTAATAATTGTTATTATGCCATCCGTTCCATGACACCCAATCGAAACAATGTTAACGTACTATGTACATTATTGTTATTCTGCTATGAATATCTCGGTTTATGCAGATAATATAAAATATTTTAACGGTCAAAAAATGACATAAATATATATATAATAAAATATATATATAATTATCAATAATTGATAATATATCATTTATACGTATATAATAATAATAATAATATAATATAGAGGTAATTGCTTTATTTAGCGATTTTTATTTTTATTTTTTTTAAACATTTAAGTACCTATACCTACTATAGGTACGTAGAGCGCAACTCGTGCGGTAATAATATTAATTTATCATTTAGACGTAGATATATCGACATCCGTTCATACATAGAAACATATAAGTACAGTAGTTTTACGGATTTATATTATTATTATTTTAGTGCGTATATTATTGCGTTTTATCAATACGTGATAAAAAAAAAAAAAAATATATTTATAAAATATAGAATACTCGTTCATTTAGTGACTACATAATATATCCAGTTGAAACTACATAGTTTACCATTTTAATAATTATTTTTATCATTATGGAAAGTATCGTAAGATTTAATTTTCATACATGAAAATATATTAATTTGCTATGAAATGATGATAGCCGTAGCCCGTAGGCGAAAACAATATAACATATTTTTTTTTATAAAGACTCGTAGGTAATTGATAAAAACTGACTTATAATTTTATAAATTTTTATATACTAAATAATCTAAATCCGAGACACTTTTACATAGTAAGTATAAAAAAAAAAAAAAAAAAACGTAATTTTAAACTATTCGAATTTGGAATAAGACGTTTCTAAAATATTTCGGATTCGCCGGATTAAGTCCGCCATAGTCTTATTCGGCGTCGTGCACAGAAATTGATAAATAAAAAGGAACATGAACGACAATAATTATTATTATCGTTTCTTGCGATTGACACACTCTTGTTCGCTATTATTCACGATCAAATGTCGTTTGTCCTTCGGTCGGCCGTTGGAAAGCACAGCCGGTTGCGACTTTGCAGCGTTCGTCATATTGATTTTAACTTTTTCGGATGATTGCAAAGAGAGAAAAAGAAAAAAACTTACACGTACATCATCGTTATTGCGCAACGATTGTCTTTGACGATGATCGTCGCGTGAAATCCAATGAACAACGAATTTCCTCCGAGCCTCCGATTCACGCGCGCGTATTTAATACTCGACGATAAGAACGTGTCTGAGATGTCGAGTGTTCCGTGTGTTTCGCCGACGATCGTCCGAATAAATAGCGAATAAATTATATAACATTCGAGTATTTCGTGGCGATTCGAAACGTACTCGTATTTTAAATAACGTAAAATCTATTAATTTCGACAAATTCCGTATAGGAATTTTAAAATCGCATAATGTCAATATTGAATACGTTTCAAATTTCGTATAACATAATGTGTTCCGTTACATCATCCCGATCGCTACGCGCGTTTTCGTCTTCCGACGGATACCAAAAACAAAACCTGCACGTCGGACACGCGGACGGCCGACGAATTTCGCAGCCTCTTTTTCGCGTTTTTTGACCAACATTTTTATTATTATTACCTATTATTATTGTAATTGTTAAAAGAGCGTGTTATAATAATTCTTCTGGACAGTGGTTCTAAAACAGTGACGTAATATTAATAATAATTTTGAATTTTTACGCAAACGCCGCCGCCCAGCCACACTCCACCGGTCCAAGTCAAATCCTTACCTACACACAAAATAATATATTATTTATTCCTGTGTATTGGAGATATATTTATGTAATATTACATAGTTAGGTATAAACTTATTATATAATATACACAGTCAGTACTCGTACGTAAACTTTTAGCCGGGGCGAGCCTGGAGCGGCCCCGTTGTCATGGATACCAACCTCCTGGTACCCATACGGACGCACGTACATATACATTGTACTCAACCGTCGGCAGCGGCGTAGCGATCGGATGACGTCATCTGTCCGGGGTTTTTGTGAATAACGTCATTGAAGAAAAATGGCCCACTTTTCTCGGGCACGCGCGTACAGCTCTCGAGCGCATATTATAACACCGTCGTCGTCGCGTAGACCGAACCGATTCAAGAGAAAACCAAAAAAAAAAAAAAAAAAAAAACGTAAAACGTCTAAAAATAAAATCTTCTGTAATCCATTAAATTAGGTTACCAAATTACCATCAACTGTCGTAATCGTGCGTACACGAGATAGTAACGATAATGATATTATTCGTATGCTGATAGTATTTTAAACGATAATATATTATCTTTTTTTCATTCATAATACATACGCAAGTCGAGTTTTAGATTCTCTAACTAATAACGGTTTAGTGAATAAACTGAAATCCGAAATTAAAATTTTCAACGAGGAAAAACTAAAATTACATTTTTTTCGTAAAAATATAAAACAAGAAAACGCGTGTTTTGTTATACAAACTGTAGACAGATAAAACTATTTTGGAAAATCCCTGTGGAATGAAATAAAAATTATTTATGTTGAGTTGAACGTATTGAGAGACTAATGGATGTTATTATATAATATATTATATCGTTCGGTTATATGGTAGTAATCCTGTGCGACATTAAACCTCCAGTAATGTAAATTAAACGTAAAACTTAAGATAATTTAATAATTGTATAATAAAACAAGTATTTTTTTTTCAAGTTTCACATTTTCATTCTGAGAATTTCGTTCATATAGTAACCTTTTTACGGTTTGTAGTTTTTATTTCGTTTTCATGATCATTACTTACTACTTACTGTTTTATATTGTTATACATAATTAATATATTTTATAATTATAAATTGTAATATTAATATTATCATAATTTGAATGAAAAAGCGAAGTCTTAGCTTCGTACAGTAATCGAAACCCAATGTTGATCTATGAATCATTGCAGACTTATTTTGGTATATACCAGAAATTCGAATTTCGTCAATACAAATATCGTTACATTTATTTTTGTCGCAGCGGTGCACGTATTATGATATTAATATAACTATAATGAGGTTATAGATATTATTATCTACGACCATGGTATAGTGATACAGGGAGAAACGCGCATTTCGTTATTATTCATTCATTACGCGGCATTTGTGGCGCAATTTTTTCTTATTATTTATTTGTTTTTTACGTTTTTTTTTTCGATTTGGACAATTTTATTTTAGAAGGATTATTTCCGTTTTTGCTGCTGGTTTTTTTTTTTTTTTTTTTTGTGGTTTAAAGGGGGCGACATTGTCTCTGAGCGTGTTGTTTTCCAGGAGTGGTGCTGTTCTCAAGCACCGTGTACTTCGCCGAGGCGGGTTCCGATCAGTCGTTTTTCAAGTCCATCCCGGACGCGTTTTGGTGGGCTGTGGTCACCATGACAACAGTCGGATACGGTGACATGAGGTAACTAAATGCGAGCAACTCAGAGAATACCCGTCGTGTATACTATCACAATTACTGTACCTGAAACATATATATATATATCACTATCACTATACAACAACAATATAATAATGTGTTATTAGTAATTACCGACCAACTGGCATTCATGCCTAACAGTAAACATGACAATACCGGATAACTAGACACACATAAACAAATAATGAAACACACAAGGGAATATTTAAGAAGGTAGTTCGCCAAATGTGTGTTCACATCACATTTTAGCCTTTTTTATGCATTTTTCCTTCATTTTATTAAATCATATAGATTATTACAGATATATTTTATAACTATTATTAATCCCAACCAATAATAAGATATGTACGTCAATTTCAATATCATATTGTAATATGACAATTATTTTTAAGTAGAAAAAAATGATATATAATTTTTTTATAAATTATTTTCTAGTTAATATTATTGAAATTTTGAATATCTTAGAATCAAAATAAATAGGCAGTAATATTATAATTTATATATATTGATAAAAATATTATTTTAATGAAAGTCTTATGAATAAAACACAAAAATATATTGATTTACTTATCTTTAGGTACTTGATAAAACAAAAAAAAAAAAAATACATTAAATAATGTTTTAATTGACAATTTTGAATTAAATGACGAATAATATTAATATTAAATACCTATTATACATAAATCTACACAAAATAAAAATATTTCAATAATATGCATAATTAAGGCTAATACATAGGGTAAGTACGCCTGGTGAATTATCTTATATATAAAACGATAAACTTATATGAAAAAAAAAACTGCAGAGTTTAGTGGTTGAAATGAAGAATGACTTATGAGTTTATAGAATAAAAAAAAAACTTTCCTTTTAAGCAAGGATACTTTATATCTTGAGTACAAACATGATTATATTCGCGATAATTTGGTACTATGTTATTATACGTACTTACATAATATTATCATATAATAAATTGAGAAAAATCAATAAATGTGTATTATAGAACACATATAATATTATTGTCGTCATCACCGTTGATTTTGTCGCGGATTATGTTTTGATTTTTTATCTTTACGTTTTACACGATTATTATTTAATTTTATATTACTTTTTATTATTGTTTATTATAATTTTATTGTTTTATTATTATTTTCTTATTATTTCTTTCTTTTTTTTTTTTTTTTTTTTTTTTTTTTTATAAGTCACCATCCTAATGAATTTCAGGTGTGGTGCTATTCTCGAGCGCGGTATACTTCGCCGAAGCCGGCTCAGAGAATTCCTTCTTCAAGTCCATCCCGGACGCATTCTGGTGGGCTGTTGTTACCATGACGACTGTGGGCTATGGTGACATGACGTATGATGTACTCAATTTCATTAAGACAAAATTAGACAGTTATTAAAATTTATTTTTTTCCATATTTTTAATTTGTTTCACTAAATAGTTACATATTTGCATTTTTATTTATTTTTATTCTTGTCATTTTAGTGCGATTTATTAACATACAATAATTAATAATAATTATTTAAGAAAAAAATTATATTAACAATAATAATAATAATATCAACACAATATAATAATAACAATTAATAATTTAACAGAAATCGCATTAGATTTTATATGGTATTTCGTAAAAGTATATGTTTTTTTTTTCGTTCGTTTTGATAAAAATTTAACGTATTTTTTAATATTTATTTTTTACATCGTTAGCTTATCATTATAACATCGTGCGTAAGCTGTCACTAATTTCGAACTTCTGTAGACTTTAGCATAGGCGCAACTAGAGCCTAAATATTGGGGGTGCTAAAATTATGTACCTAACAAAAAATAAACCGTGCCCCCACACCATCAAGTGCTATTTCCCAATTATTTATGTCTTTATGAATCACTATTACAATTCTAATTAAACATATTTTATTATCCTAATAAGTAGACATTTACAATTTATATTTTTTCTAAGTTTCATGCAGTATTATCAATTTATTATATTCATAGATTACAATATTATAAGACATTTGAACAAAATAGTTCTAAATAAAACTTTAAAACTTAAAATTGACAGTATTTTACTGTAATTATTATAATAAGACCTAAAGAAAACAAGGGGTGCTAAATATTAACTCAGGGGTGCTAAAGACCCTCTTGCGCCCCCCTAGTTGCGCCTATGGACTTTAGTAATAATTATATATAATATACTTGCCTACATATATACACACATTTATTTAATACCCTAATAAGTTACTTAAATAATATATTTCTGTATTTGTGTATGTATGTATCGTACGATATATTATATTATAATATTATAATTATTAACAAGCAAACACACGTCATATACTTATTTAGACTTAAATTAATCACCTATTTATTTATTATATTATTTATACATGTATGCGTTTGTATAATGTAATATTGATATATGCGTGAACAGAGTGTCTTAAGAGTTATATACACATTTACGTTTGATAGTTTCAAAACTTTCCAAACAGTCTTTAATGTATATAATATCATATTATAATATCTAGTGGCACATATTATAATGTAATGAAAGAATGAAAATTATGTTATAAAAAAAATTTCATAAGGTCCCCGAGTGCTGGCTAAATAAAAATTATCTAACTTCGCATTATTTATTATGGCTTTTATTTATTATTACATAAGTAAAGAAAAAAATGTTTGAGGTTTAACAAATTTGATATTATTTAGTAGTTAGTTGATACAAAGAGATAGGGGAGAATAGGAAGAAAATTATCAGAAAACCAGATCATACCGCAAACAAAAAACATTGTGTTTCATTTATATAACGTTATATTAAACAGACGATACACGCATACATTATATTTAATAATATGTTAGTATATTAGAAATTGTATTATTAGCTTTCTTCAAATCATCGTTATGTTACAATTATACATTTTTAGTTTAGTTCTTTATTCTTAATTTGAACAAGAAAATTCTTTGTTCGCCTCAAATACAAAACATCAAACCACGATTATTATAAACAGAGCAGTGAGATTATTAATATTTTTTAAAAATAATGGTAATCTCGTGTTTTCAAACTATACCCATTGTTTTAGTAACAGCTACTTTAGCTTCTGATCACCAATAATTAGTAATTTACACATTTACAATAGTCGTCTTGTCACTGTATGCTCCAATAGGGTTCACCGAGATATCTGAAATTGCATAATGTTTAAACGGTATTTAGCAAAATATGTTTCATAGATTTAGGACACGATAACTTAATGTTATTTTTATTAATATTATTATTATACTCGTATTTTAGTTTCCGATCATGATTAGATAATATTACCGTATAGATTGATATGATATTGAACTTTAGCCATATTACATAGTGCATTTTATAACCGTTATTATAATATAAATTTAAGTGTTTATATAGATCGGAAAATAATATTTACCTTGAAGTTAGATGAATATTATATTATTAAATTTTTTTTTTTTTGATTTTGTTTTTCACTATAGCAAATATTACTAAATTGACATTATTGCGTACATATTTTATTGATATTAATTAACTATAGAAAAAGCTTAGACGATTTGATTTACAACATACCTATAACATAATAATAATTTTATGTAGTTATTACTTGATATTATTTTTTTTTAATATTTATTTATTTTATTATTATTATTATCATTATTATTATAATTATTTTTTTATTATTTTTATTATTAATATTATTATTATTATTATTTTTAGTATTATTATTATCAGTCGTACGAATTAGGCAGCTGTACCTACCTAATATAATTGGACATACATAAATATAATGCAACAGTTTACTAACACATATAGTCACCGTATACACATAATATATAGCCTTAACAAAACAACAATTATAACTTTAACTGTATTTACTTATGTTTATAGATAGTATTAGTTATTTTTTTTTTGCTGTTTGGCTTAGTCGTAGTTCGTAGATATTGCATGTAAAACTCCAATATAAATCATAACGCTAAAATATGCATGTCCATGCTTATTTTAAATCTTACTGTTTTGTAAAACATTAATTTAGATTTACATAAGATTTTATTCTCTAATATGTATTTTCAATTTTGTACATGTCGTGTTTTCTATATAAAAACCGTTTTGATAATAATATATCTTTGACTTTTAATATTATCGCTAGTAGTAATAATTAGGCGTTACTTTCAAAATATAATAATTGTCTCGATTAAATTATTAATATCGTCTTTTTATTCAACTCAACACGATCTACCCAATTAATGACCTATTGTTATAAAATCATTTGTAATATACAACAATTTACAGGGGTGTGTATGTGTGCATTTTTCGTGAGATCATATTTTGTATCGTAATTTATTTCTCGAATATTTTTATGCAGAAACGTTTAATTATTATTATATACATATAATAAATAACACAAAGAATTTTCTTGAAGAATATTATTATTTACGTATACAGAGTGATTCGTTCGTCTTACTACGCTAATTCTTTAGACTTATATAAACATTATTATTATGATCCAAGTGTGTGTTTTTAAATAGTAATTTACCGTTAACGATAATAAATTTATTATCATGGAAGCGATGACTGAAAATCACGCGAAATGATTTTACATTTACAACACTTATAACGCAGTAACACAATTGAATCATTCTGTACGTATTTTTATTATTATTATTTATAATGGCAAATGATAAAACGAAAGCATGTTTTCCTTAATACACGTTTTGTAAATTTGTTTAGAATCCGTGTTTTAATTTATTATTTTGTATTTTTTTTAAGTATTACCTATAGAAATAATAAGATCGTATATTGTATGCGTTTGGCCTTTTAAACACAATTCGTCAAATTCATCCCCGCTGCCATTTTTAATCAAAGTACACGCCGAAACACGTCGACATGTATTCAAATGTGTTTCAGACCAGTGGGCGTGTGGGGAAAAATTGTCGGTTCGCTGTGTGCGATTGCCGGTGTGCTCACGATCGCACTGCCCGTGCCCGTCATCGTGTCCAACTTCAACTATTTCTATCACAGAGAGACTGACCAAGAAGACATGCAATCGCAAAACTTCAACCACGTCACTAGCTGTCCTTATCTTCCCGGCACATTGGGTGAGTACCGTCCCGAAAACTATTTGCATCTTGGTTCTAACAAACAGTTAACACAATTTCTTAAATAAGTTTTCACGAGCGTGTAGATATTACAATGTGCAAGATTTCTGCTCAAATTATCGTTGCATTCAAATGATCCTAAAACTCGTTTTATAATAAAACTCGACACTTTTTATTAATCAATAATTATTATGACTTACGTCATGTGAACTGTTATTTTTACATTGCCTAATTTTTATCGCCCATTTTTCATAATACCTAGTTAATGTGATTATTATATTATATATTACCTGATCATTTTTGGCATTATACATATTGCCTGAGTATTATGCACAATGCCTAATTATTCACATTGCCGGTGACATATATAATGAAAAGATTTTGAAAAATTATAAAAATATATAAGTACATATTATATAGAATAATAATTTATATAATTTTGGTTGCGATGACAGGTCAACACGTGATCAAATATCCATCGGGCGGCGACTCGACGTCGGACCTGATGGACTTGGAGTCGGCAGACAATTGTCTTCTGGACGCGGAGCTGGATGAACCGCCCCTGTCGTTGCCACCGCCGCAGCAACCTAAACGGTTCAACAGCTGCGCCACTGTGGTCAGGCTCAATAACAACAGCATCAAGAGGTTCAGTATCGAAACTGACGTCTGACTAGCAGGTGAACCAAACTATGCGGTTTTTATCATTATCAAATTATTAACAAAACACGAATGGTATTCGTTTGGTTTAAAATATTGTTTTAAATCACAGATATTAATTATCTAACGTTTAATAGACTATACATTTTTTCATACTTGTATGTATATAAATATATAATAATATAAAATACTTATGTAAATCCACTACGGATTTTAAATTATTATTACATAATATTTATTAAAATTTAATGCAATTTATAAAAGAAAAAGAAGTATATCATAATTTATTATATATATTTTATAGTAAATAATTTATTTTATTCTATAATTGAATTGATAATAATAACAAAACAATATTAAAATTCATCGTTTAGCTCAAAATCTAAAATAGTATTTACCAGTAAAAATGTTTTACAAAATACATTATGTGTTTTATGATAATTCTTCAGGAAACCGTTCATTTATAAAATATCGCTTATCTCGTAATTTTATAAATTTTTATTGGGTTGTGCATAATATAGTACCAATATACTTACTAAACGTAATGTAAAATGTTTTATTCTTAATTAATTAGTTTGTATATTATGATCAATAAAGATTAACACATTCGTTTTTTTTTTTTTTTTTTTTTTTTTATTTTTGTCTTTAAATTGCAATCCGGTGGCCGTCCAGGTCTCCAAATGCCTATAAGGTGCTGTGCTGTGATAGCTAAAATGTTTCCTTCGTTAAGTTACCTCCGTCAAGTATAATTGTAATATTTTTTTAAATGAATAATAAACGATATTAAAACTGTACTCGGAATCTCTCTTTTGAGAGAATAATTTTTTAACTGAGCCAATATATTATTACATAAATAAAATATTGTACTACAATTATAATTTACGATCCACAGTTATTAAAACAAAAAACGGATCGTCTCAAATATTGTCTTATTTCAAATTGTATGGGGTTTATATTATTTTATGCCAATAAGACTTCATCGACTGGAATAACATTTACTAATACACATATTTATTATTTTCCTTTTTTAAAAAAAAAAATAATAATAATAATATACAAACATGTTCGTTGGAGATCAAAACTAAAATATTTATTAAGTTTTTTCACGTTTATTTATCAAATCTGTCCTTATACAATATTCTTATAAAATTTATTATATAATAAGCGTCTTGGTGTTTCTGATAACTCGTAGTGTCTTATAGATTTAATGTTCAATTGGAAATCTTCCATATTAGAACAACAATAATGTTATAGGTAAGCTTTTATTCTTTTTTATTATTGCTATTATCGTCGTGCTTGTGAAAAAGATGCTTTTTCGAAATCCTTAAACTTTTTATAAATTATTTTTCTCAATTACAATCTAATATTCTTACAAAATAATCATAATGATATAGTAAAATATACATGCAATGCATTATATTACACCAATTTTTGTTCACATCGTTGTGAAAATTAGCGAATTAGAAACCATAATATATTATCTTCGAGACATTACTAGGGACCAAAAATAATAGGACGCTTTTGTAGTTTATGGACGGATTTGTATTTATATTATAATTATTATTATTATTATT
>JAIUCT010000022.1:1820881-1881109 GCA_021307375.1 Tetraneura akinire | reverse complement strand
ATTATTATTATTATTATTATTATTATTATTATTATTATTATTATTATCATTATTATTATTATGTCATATAAAAATTATTATTATTACCATTACGAATCGTCTTGATAATAATATTATTATAATACGTTTATTTTGAGTTGGGAGCGCGCGGATTCGTCCGCAAATAACGTAGGAGAAAGTCGTTTGATTCTCGCGATTTCTGGATACATTATTACATATTTAAATTATGATTAAAGTCCGTAAAACATTCGATTTCATAGACAGAATTTCGAGAAGGTAAAAGTCGTGTTTTGTGATAGTTATGTTTCTATAAAGTTTTCAGAAATAAAATAAAAAGTGTATAGTAATCGTGCCTTTAATGCGGTTTCGTCGACAGATTGGTTTTTCTCGAAAGTTTATATTTACGCGGCTGTGACGATTTAAACGGAAATGATTGAAAAATGAAAATAATAATACATATCATTGTAAATACGTATTATGGCGAGAAACGCCTTCGTTTTCGAAACCATACCGTGTAAGAATACAGCGGCGAATTCGATCGGAAATAATATCTACGTCTATGCGAGACAGCTCGAATATATTTATATAAAATATACAAGGTGCGTCCCATAAGTTTTGAGACAACTGTTCTAAAATTAATACTAGCGTCTAGATAATTATGAAATTATGAGAAATTATTACGATAACACTCATAATCATTCGTACAAAGTTTCATGTGTATCGGATAATTTACGGCAGTATAATCGTATCTGTCGTAAATGTATGTTTGTGAACGCGGTTATAATTTCAATATGGAAAAAAATCTCGAACAACGAATTGCGATAAAATTTTGCGTTAAGTTAGAAAAAAGTGCTACAGAAACGTTCCAAATGATGACCAAAACTTATGGTGAGTTAGTGATGTCCCGTGCTACTGTATTTCGGTGGCATAGTCAGTTTTCATCCGGCAGGGATTCGTTTGATGACGAGCAGAGAAGTGGAAGACCAAGCACAACGAAAACTGACGAAAACATTACTCGCGTCACAGCTGTTTTGAACGAACATCGAAATGCTGGTTGTAGGTTAGTGGAAGAGTTAACTGGCATTCCAAAAACGATTGTTCAACGAATTATAAGAGAAGATCTAGGGAAAAGAAAGCTTTGCGCGCGCTTTGTTCCTCATGCGCTAACAACGGAACAACGACAGAGACGTGTTTCTCACGCGGAAGATTTGCTTCAAATGGTCACCAACACTCCAAATTTTTTAAAAAATATTATTACGGGTGACGAGAGCTGGTGTTTTGCCTATGACCCGGAAACCAAACGGCAAAGTGCACAATGGGTCGGAGAAAATTCGCCACGACCAAAAAAACTTCGGTTTCAAAAATCCAAAATCAAGACCATGTTGATTATTTTTTTTGATTCCCAAGGAATTATACACAAAGAATTTGTGCCCCCAGGAAGAACTGTTAATGCAGAATTCTACAAGAACGTTTTGGATCGCCTCTGTAAAAGAATTGCACGTGTCAGGCCCACTTTATGGAAAGATCGTTCTTTTTTCTTGCTGCACGATAACGCTCCAGCCCACACCGCGGCGATAGTCACTCAATTTTTGGCCAAAAAAATGGTTCCAGTACTCGACCACCCCCCGTATTCACCAGATTTGAGTCCTCCGGACTATTTCCTGTTCCCAAAGTTGAAAATGGAGCTCAAGGGGCACCGTTTTACTACCATTGAAACGATTCAAGAAGCAGTGACCCAAAAGTTCAAGGACATTCCGGAAGCAGACTTTTCACGGGCCATGGAAAAATTGAATGACCGTGCAAGAAGGTGTATAGAATGTAATGGTGACTATTTTGAATAAAAAATTGCTTAAAACATTTTTTAAATTTTTTTTGTAACATCAGTAACTTTAGTCTCAAAACTTATGGGACACACCTTGTATTATACTCGTATTATACGAATTACGAGTATAATAATTTACGCATATAACTGTCGAGAAACTGTCGAGTAATTGTTTGGTTATTTTGGTATATTTATCGGTGTAGAAAACGTGTTTTTATCTTACAAAACGGATTGTGGTGTCGGCGGGTTGCGACAGTGTTGTTACAGCGGTGTGTGACGTTCGTCAAAGACGTCGTGCGAGGAAGTGAGTTTTCATATTTTTATAAAAATGTATTTCTACACGCGCCGTTTCGTAACGCTTCCGATCGGAAGTATTTTCATTATTACTCAACGTTTTCTATTTAAATATTTCTCTTTCCTCTCGCGAATTCCAATGCGGTCCCTCTCTCTCTCTTTCTCACTCCGGTGTATATCCGTAGACTTCACTCTCTATATTTACAACCATTTTCGTCTTCGTAAAAGAGTCTAGTCGTAGTCGTAAAGATTGTGTTTGAGCGTGAAAGAGTTTTTTTTTTTTTTTTTACGTGTACTGGCTACTGGAAATTTGTGTTTTTCGACCGTTCCCGTTAGTTTTGACTATATAATATTATGTACAAATAAAATAATTATATACAATACGATTTAAGAGTTTAAGTTCTTTTTCTGATTGCGAAATCGCGGTATAGATCAAGCAAACGGTACCGCGATTCGTATCAATAAGGATTCGTTAAACATACGTTCAAAGAACATGGAAAATAAAAATAGAAATTATTGTCAAATCCCCAGAAAACAATAACAGAAACCCAAACCTCCAGTGACCACCGGTTAGGTTAGGTTAGGTTCACCAACGTCTAATACTTTATAATTTTATGTTAAGTTATTAAACAATAATAATATTATTATGCTACTTGGTGTTGCGTGTAAATAACATAATATTATATCGTATTAGTTATTTTTTTTTTTTTTTTTTGGCGCGCGCGTGTATTAAAATCACACTTACGCCATCGGTCTGCGACTGTGAGTCGCGGTCATCGTACGGGATCTCCACGTTAAATCCGTTGCTGACTAAGTCGTCCACTGTCGGTTTTACGATGTATCGCTAAAAATGTCCAGTTTTAAATGTATATAAAGTTGAATGTAAGTAATATTATGTAAAATGTGAGAGTATAATAAGTTTTCATCGTGCGATCGATATTTCTAAAACGAAAGTTAGGGACGAGAGTAAAAAATTCGCGAGAACCCGTAATTTTACCGTTGGTTACTATTCTCGAAGATATAATATCAATTTTATTTGAACATGTTTTATAGTCGAAAAAATTCGTATCGGTTGGTCGGCTAAATCACTTCAATAATAATTGTATAAAATATTATACTCGTCATGTTGTATTAGGAAAATTTTCGCGCGCGTTTAATTTCAAATAATTTCAAATTATATCGAAATTGAAACGTTTTTTTTTTAACGTTCGATGCCCGCTTATAACCGATCACAACAATAACAATAATAATAATAATAATAATAATAAAACGGATTGTTATTATTACTGTTATTGTTATGTGAACGTATTTCGATTATATACTCAAATATATCCAGGTACAAACACATATTTTTTAACTTACCGGTTCGGCGTTCTGATTGCTTAACGGGGTGTCTCGACGTCTGCGAGATTTCACGTTAGACGCCTTGTCGTCAGCCACGTCCGTCTTCTTGTGGTGCGAAATGATAGTGCCGTTTCCGTCAGTAATGACCACGTCGTCCAGACCGATCGCTTCGATCGGTACCTTACCGTTTTGTAACAAATTCCTAGGGTCGATGCCCGCAATTCCATCTTCTTTACGGGCCACTTCATGGGGCAAACACTGATCATATGGCACGCAATAGCAACCATAATTGTCGGACCTCGGCGACTCGTAAGACGGATACCGTTCGTTGGTGTACGCTCCGTTCAACGAATCTACATAATAATATTATACGTAATAATGATAATAATTAACTCGAAATAATTTGAAAAATTAAAGTTTTCTGACACTTACTTGACGACGGTGTGTTCAAGTTTAGTTGTTTTTTGTACAGCGGACCTTGGGACTCGTAATTTTCAAAATTGCTTCCATATGTGTTCTGGCCGATTCCTCCTTGTCCGTATAATGACGAACTCAACGGGCCCTCGTTACCGCCCGAATATAATCCTGGTCCAACCGGACTGAATGATCCAGAGTCAATTGCGGCAGATCCGGCTTTGACGCCATCCACGCCATCGTTGTGATGGTAGTGATGGTGAACGTGCTGTTGAACGCCCCCGTTTGTCGGTGGCAATGCTACGGCCGGCAGACTACCGACAATCGGCTGTTTGGGCCTATACGATTCGGCGGCTTCGGATTCAAACACTTGCGGTGGACGTCCATAAGGTCCTGGTCTGGGATTACGTATGGGTGGGCCATTGCCGAATGACGATGACGGTGGGCCACTATACGATGACGGAGGGCCGCTATACGATGACGGAGGACCACTACCGTATGAAGGGCCACTTCCGTACGACGGGCCGTTGCCGTAAGGCGAATTACCGGGCGGGTATGGAACAGGACGCGGGCGACCGTATCCCACGAACGGAGGTACTGTCGATTTCACTTGTATGGCGGCAATGGGCTGTCCGACTGGTTTTAGGGAGACGGGTTGCGCGTAAATCAATTCTTGTGGCGCAATGTGACGTTTCGGTTCCACTAATTCTTCATCATCGCACTAAAAAATAAAATGGAAAATTACTTTTTAACTCAAATTGGTGTCTTGAAATTTGCGCGTAAAAAAAGATATTACCAAAAGTAATAAAAAAAAAAAAATAATAATAACAAATCGATATACAACGAAATGGCGCGATTTATTGTCGTTGGTTTTGTATTATAAAATAAAATAGGTAGGTTATAGAATAATAATTATTGCTGTGATATTTTTACCTCCATGAGACCCAGACCGCATAGCCTGTCTCTGATCACGTGCCTCGGGTGCGCGTCTGTTTCGTTTCCGGACAGACTACCCACCGAAGCGTCATCTTCTTGGCTACCGACGTTGTCGTCATTGACTTCCGAATACGAATCTATCGATTTGCCTTCACGATCTGTGGCGCCGGACGATTCGGTTGCGGGTTTGGCTTCATCCGCAGATTTGGACTTGTCTTTTCCCCACGACCATTCCTCAGCGGTCGCGATCGCCGCGAAAGCGATCAACAGGAACGTACCCGTTATAATGAATCTCATGTTGCAGCTAAAAAGATAAACACGCAAATTAATAAAATATTAATATATGAAATGATAAAAAATTGTTAAATCGAATGCAGCCACGTTAAAAATAACTGTTACATAAAATATGATTCTAGCGTTAATTTGTTTATAAAATATATTAATGAACTTATAATAATTAATAATATATACTTAAAATAATTTTACAAGTTTATAATATAAATTTATAATAATGTCGTTAAAGAACGAAATACACCGTTGTGCATTAAAATTGCCTATGCTAGACGCCGGCCGACGAGTTTTATTATAATTAATATTATGAAACGAACAATACAGTATAATAAATTCGTCCTAATGGATAATTTTGAGTAAAAATAGAGAAGAAATGATTTACGTTTTTTTCACACGACAAGTGGCTAAAAACCATTTATATTAACCTATACAATATAATATATAAAAATAGTATTATAGGCATGTGGTTGCTAAAAAATATTATTTTAATTATATCAAAGTTCGAAAAAGGATCTGACGAATAATTCACGTCATACGTTAAATCACTCTATACGATAATTTCACAAAACGATCAATCGGCGTCGTGTTGATAACGGGCGCGACAAATCAAGAAAAAGAAATTTCGTAGCGAAATTCGCGCGGGTCAATGACAGGCGCGACTCGACGGTATATATAATATAATATTAAACTTAAAACAATAATAATATATTATATTATAGGTACATCATAATTATTATTATCGTAACGCCTATACAATACCGTGTCGTTATGATATTGAAATCATACATATTAATTTTGACGGCGAATTTCGCGCGTCGCCGAAAATCGTGTGCGACGATATTGTCGGACGAGGGCGAAGAGTGGGCGAAAAATTCGCGAGTCCGTCGTCGTCCAGACGTGGGCAAACAACTGGTTAAATTTGCCGTGTGTTATAATAATAATAATGATAATAATGATAATAATAATAATAATAATAATAATAATAATAATAATAATAAAATATTACGATAATATATCATGCGGCGAAGAGAAAGCGAACGAGTCCGAAACGCTTTCACTTTTTGTTCGCCCACCGCACGCCTATATAATAACGCGTACGTTTAAAACAGATTATATTATGTGCGTTGTTGTTGTATTAATATTTTCAATATTCAAACGTCGTTCCCACGTACGAGGCAAAGAACTCAATGCCACGACGAATACGCGACCTTGAAGTTATGTCATCGCAAAGAAGACGCGAGACCGAAACACGGATTCGGACCATCACTCGTATAATATTTATAATGAAACAGAACGAGGAAGACGAGAAACGAACGATTGAAATAACAAATTTAATCTACGCCTCTCTACATTTGTGTGCTGACGAAAAGACAATAAAATTAATAATAATAATAATTAATATATTACGTTAACAAATAATAATAGGTAATTAATACGATCAATTGTTATTGCGACGTAACATCGTTTAATAATATACCTACATCGATAATATCGTTATCGTTGATATAATAATATAATAACGTATGATAACGCGTCTAAAATATAATATAATAAAATCACGAGAATCGCCCGCTGGATGGTGAAATACGAACGATAATATTATGATATTATTTTAAACGAATAGAAC
The DNA here is from genome assembly GCA_021307375.1 of Tetraneura akinire. Taxonomy (NCBI): domain Eukaryota; kingdom Metazoa; phylum Arthropoda; class Insecta; order Hemiptera; family Aphididae; genus Tetraneura; species Tetraneura akinire. Next base: position 1,874,381 of record JAIUCT010000022.1, on the reverse strand, counting down.
GCGAAAAAATAAAAATTGTATATTATGTAAAAATCAAATCAAAATTCGTGATGTTTATTTAAATATATATTATAATTTGAAAACGTTGCACGAGGAAGAGATAATCTGCGATTACACGTCAAACGTGAATAATAACGAGGCCGATAAATAACATAAATCTTTTTCCCATAATGTCTCGTAAAAAACAAACAATATTGTCGTTCGTTTGGTAAGTATAGAATTATTTTTATTATTATTGTTATTAAAATAATAATAATTATTATGCGAGCGTATATAATATATTACTATAACAATACGCGAAACGGTTACATCTTACAATATCGCATTATTATACGAATTATTACGAATAGATATATTAATATATTATTATAATTCGACGCGTGAGTCATCGAAAGCGAAATTTGCGATATTATATAATATGTAATAAATATAATAACGACGACGACGACGGTGTTATGTATGATATAAACCTAACCTATATTATTATTATTATTATTATTATTATTATTATTATTATTATTATTATATATACACCCCCAACAAACTGATTTTACAACTCACGTGTGTTCGTCGAGCTGACGTCATAATATATAATAATATCGTAATATACTATTGTGTGTATTATTCGAGGGCAAAATAATAACGATATGATATAATTCAACGATGTGGTATGGTAAGTACATGAAGTGCAAACAGAAAACTCGGAAATTTTGCGAAACGAATTTTTCGTTTACCACGTGTTAACACCCGGCACCACGAAAAAACGCGAATCGGTTGGAAAGAAGACGAAAAATTGTTTCGATCAATTTTGTTTCGATTGTTTACGAAAATTGCCGAGAAACATATTTCGTTAAATAATAATAATGTTTCTCCTTTTAAAAAAAAAACGTACGGTTAACGTAACCGTACATCATATCATTATCATTACAATCAGCTGTGATTGTATCAAAAAACGAAAAATTTTACATTATTATGTTTAGATCGCGTATTTTGTATAGTTTTCATTTTGGAAATATTTAGATATAATTCTTGTTCAAATAACGACAAAAATAATTATTCCGGTTTCAAACAATAAACGATTTAAACGCGTTACCGATTCACACGGTTCGAATAAATCGTCTAACCTAACGATACTCGTAGGTATATAATATCATACGGTCAACGGATAAAAATTCGACCGCATTCGTCGATGTTTGTATTTCACGATGCGGATTTCCGCGTCTACCGCCCGCGAGACTTTAAAAGTATAAAATATTCGAAACAAATGATTTTTTTTTCTTTCTAAATAAAACCGAATAATTCTACGAACGGGAATATTTTTAGAGGGCCGGAAAAAAAAATATATAGTACGAAACACGAATACGACGAGAAAGATTGTTTTGCAAAAAAAACAAATACATAATTGCGGTTCGTAATATTATTTTTTAATTTATACATAATATTATTATGTAGACGCATATAAATTATGATTATAGTTTATTACGCCGACCAAAACGCGGAGAAAGTGAACGCCGCTTCGTCACTACTTGACCTCGACGGCGACTCGCAGTTTGTCCGTACGTAACATTATATTAACATAATATACGATATACATAATAAATTAGAATATATTGTTGAGAATACGGTAGGTATAAGAACAATCGTGTGTCACAAATCGTCGTACGAATTGACAAAATCTTCGTACAAAATCAAAAAATCGGTCGGAATAAACTCGTATTTACGTAATAATATAACAATGCATGGAAAATCGTATTTTTTTCGTCTCGCTCACACGGCGAAACGCAATAAATAAAACTCAACAAAATTTGAAATTAATAACAAAAATGGCCGATGCCTCGATAGGTACGTACATTACTATTGTATGTAAGTTCGAGTATTTTTTTCTTTTTTGTCCGTCAAAAAACTAATTTGATCCTGACTAACCTAACCTATTATATCATTTTTAGCAATATTTCGCGTATATCCATCGTAACTACTAATTTCTGCGATAATAATATTATCGTTATCGCCCATCGGGTATTATACTTGCACTTGAAATCATCGCGTTTTTATTGCATAATTCATTATTTTCGCGAAATATTTATCCGATCGTTATAATGTATAGGTACCGTATCACTACATTGTACCGTGGTATATTATTATAATAGACGGAGACGGCGGTGTAAATTTTCTAACAACGTAACTGGTAACTCGATATATCGATGTTCGCCTATCGGTATAATAATTATATTATTATGAAACGCGACAAAATTAACATTTTTTTCATTTTTTTTTTTTCAAGAAAAAAAACACGTTCACACCATGTGACGATGTAACAGAATATCACTGGTATAATTTCGAGTTAAATTTATTATTATTGAGTTGTTCTTCTTACATAACGCATCATTATAACGTTATAATATCTTTTGCACCGTCGTCATTTCCTGTCGAGACCGATATATTATATATAATATAATATTAATAATATTTTACGATCGTATATTATATCGGTTTTTTCTTTCTACGATAGAAAACATTTATAAAGACGTATGTCAAAAGGGTTGAGGAGGAGGAACTGACCGTTACACGATTATAATTATCATAAACAATTATAATATATTATGTAAAAAATTATTATTAGTCGTTGAACATTTTTAATAATTATTATACTCGGTATATGGTTAAAAGCATTTTTCTAATATCATCATACCATTACTATATTATTTACCTACGTTTCTCGTGTATAGAGTATTGTGTTTATTCTCAATAAGACCGTCTCGCAAACAACGCGTAATATTTGTCTTCGTTAAAATATATATTATAAAAACGTACTTGAAATGCAAAAATCGATTATTTTATTTCAATGTCATTTTATTGACGTGTGCGAGTATTAATTTCTATATTATACGTATAACACTTTTCATACGACATTAGTACATTACCTATAGTCTATACGTTATTTCAGATAATATTTAAACAATAAATATTCGAATTTATTGGAAAAATAATTAATTTTTGCGCCTAAATCGTCCAAATTATCCAGAAAAAAGAATTTCGTTTTAATGCTACTTATAATTAGTGTGAAAATAAAAGACATCGATCTAACACCTATTGCTTTATTTTCGACATACGATATTTTTGTACTCGTAATTTTACACAATTTTATAATAATATTTAAACGCGTATATAACTTTATAAGTCTAACCTATAATATAAATTTTAATAATGTATTAACGTATAGCAATTAATGTATAATATTGATGTATTTAAAATACGTATTTTATATTCGTATTCTGATTTATAAAAATTTACAAAATCGTGAGGTTTTAAAATGTTTACCACACAATAATACGATTCATAACAATATAACGATGTCTCGAAATTTTTTTTATAAAAAATTTTAAGTTTAACGTTGTGATTACATTTTGAAATGCATTATAATAAATTTAATATGATAACGTTAATCGACGTGTAAAAAAATTAACTCATTATAATATTATAATATCGTAAATGTTAAAAAATACGTTGACACGCGATTTGCGACATAAAATTTTAAAACGTACTTTATAGATTTAAAATTTAAAACTTACAATTAAATGTACCAAGTTTACTGAAATACAAAAAAAAAAAAAATGATTACCTTTTTTTCTCAGTATCCAAAAGGTTGTTTGTATCTCTGTAAGCGCCGGAACAGATACGACGAAGATGCAAGTTCAACGAATAATGTTTACGTATCTTCACTCGTACCGTCGTAATATACTTTCTCCAATGATCGTTGACTGACCTGAGATTACGGTAATGGTCTTATTATGTAGTTTTCGTACCTGCCTCGTCCCTACTCTTATTTTCGTATTTCGGATGCATTCCACCACCTTCCCCGTTTGCTGTTCTTCCCCTCTCCCGAAACGCGTTTACGAAAAAATAAATAATAACAAACAAAACGTGTAAGGCCGTTCACTCTCTGACGACGACGACGACGACGGAAAAAACCGATTCTTCGCAATCAATGCCATATTATGGTCTTCTACACAATACACGGGGCAAACCTGCGCATTAGCCCTCCCCGACTCGCGTTCCCGGAAACCGTCAAGGCTCTCCGTGTACATAGTACGGCACACGCACCGCGGTTACCACGGTTGTTTCTCAAACGGACCAGTAAACCGGATCTATGTTCTTTGATGCAAATCTATTGTTTTCTCCGGATCTTAATAGTCATCGCGCGCGCCCGCGAGTGTCCTGTGTCGGGCGGATGACGCGTTATGCCTAATATTATTTCACGCGTCGTTTATTCGATATTCCGAAAACGATCGGACAACATAATATTACGAGTATATTGTACGTTTTATTACTTAATGCCGTCGTTTCGTTAATTGATAATGGATGTTTTTAGTCGCTGTGACGTAATAGAAAGTAATAACAATAATAATAATCTAATGGTCAGACAATGAATTTCCACTCAAATTTAGATTATTATAATTATTATTCACTATTAAATTTATAACGATACACGCATAAATCTACAATTAACAAAGATTTACTTCTATGCTTATAAGTTATAACTATTCATAATATTATAATATTGTTAGGTTAGGTTTTAACCTTAGACCAAGTGTTTAGTAATCAATGGCGTCGAGTGTCTATATATAATATAATAATATTCTGTATTTTTGTAAATGGCGCGTAGCTCTTGGATCTCGCGATTAACGAGAAAAATTTAGAAAATAGAATCGAATAACATCAGTTCTACGGATACGCGATTTCATTTTCATTCCTAGTAAAAAATTAATATTAAAAAAAAACTTGCCGTTAAGAAGAATTTTTTAACATTAATTTTTTACGTATAAAAACGTGCAAACTATAAAAATATGTACCTACTTACATTAAAATACATTGAATTTGAATTAAAGCGAGGTTAAGATTAATTATTTTAATATTATAATAATATCTTTCATATTTTTTCGAGTTTACGATTTTTACAATACTATACACGGTCAATACCAACGACAATTTTATGGTATTTTATCATTGCATTTATAATTGTTTCGAATAATTATTTACGATTACCCGCACGGGCCTTTTATGTTCTTTCGTATTAATAATGAAACTACGATAACACTGTACACCGGAATTACAGTATACGTATATAATAATGTGTACGATTTAAATAATTTAATAAAATATTAAAAGACGAAACACTTACGTCTTTCATGACGAAAACGTGCAATAATCTGCATATTTAAATAAACGGTATACCGTATATGTATTATAAAACGCGTATATCAATTTAAAAACAATCGAATTGGTAAAAAGAACAAAAAAGGAATATTTCCCAATGTGTCACTATATAGATTATTCATTGTTATGGAGTTGTTGTGCAAATTAAAATTAAAATAATAAAAGAAAAAATATTATTATAAATCGTTTAGATTGGTAAAAAAACGTTGAATTCCGTCCTAAATTATTATGTAATATTACGTATAAGCTTGAAGAAAATTCTATTTTGAATATGTTTTAATATTTTATTATTTAGTATGTTTATTCACGATTTTTAACAGATTTATAATACACGATGTGTATATAATTTACATTTTAATGTTTGTTTTTTTTTTCAGGAAATACCTATATAAAATTTAGACAGTCGCGGGTTTTCTTTTTTTTATTATATGTTTAAGGTTTTTCTCCTATAGTGTTTACGACTTACGTCTGATATAACTTATTCATTAATTCATTTTTATTCTATAATATTATACGTAGATAGATGCATTTAATATAACCTTGAAAATTGTTGTTCGAAACACTTAAAAAAAAAAAAAAATACTCGATGTAAAAATAGAATAGTATCAAACATGAATATATAAAAAACAATTTTACACATAGTCGGTATACGTTTTATACACAATAAACTGATTATGGAATTCCAACGTTAGACGCATTAATCACGTTTATATTCCAGTACCTATATAATATATTATTAATAAATATGATATTTTAATTAACACACTACTAATAATATTAGTATAATGTAATTAATTGTATCTATTTTAAACTATACGGTATAAACTTTTGTTCGTAAATTGTGTGTAGTTTTTAACGAGAAAATAATTACTAATATAAATATTTAGATATTATATAGTATAGTTTATGATAAGTTTAGTTAAGTTTAATTTTATATTTTAGTTTTTAAGAATAATGAAAATTATCTAAATAATAAATGCATTATATTTCATCATTACTTACTAATATAATAATTATTTTAATTTAATATTTTACACTTATATTTACCAGTCATATACAGGTAGGTACATATGTTATTAAACGGAAGGATTTATATAAAATAAACACACATGCCTTCGTGTAGTAATGATAAATAACCAAACGAAATAAATAAAAAATAATTTGATCTAAATGAATTTTTTAAATTCGATATCTAATAAAACATTTATTTTATTTCATGTACCTACTCAGTTTTTATGCTGGTGAAAACGATATTTTCTACGTGTCTGCAGAGGTCGCCCGAGTTAATATGGCGAATTTAAAAAAAGATGCTTCGTTTTTTAATATATACATAACGTATAAATAATAATTTAAAAAAAAAAATTACTTATTGTTCTTTGACAATAATTTACATATTAATCATCGTAACTATTTCAGAAATTACGTGTTATTATTATAATATGACATACTTCTTTTTTTTTTTTTTTTAATTAATATAAATTCGTATATGTAATTTGCATAAAATGTGTGATTAATATTATGTCGTACGTTTAAATTTTGAACGAGAATAAAAGCGTAATGGTAATTATTATACGTATTGTATAATATGATTGTGTTTATATTTCAAGTGACTAACTAACTATTACCTAACGTCTATACAACGCGTAAATACACTTGAAAATAATTATAAAAATTGGACTAGTAGATGAGCTTACTAGTGATTGTAGAGATAACACAAGTGAAACACTTACTAGTTTAAGATTTTAAATAACAATATACATGTTACTAAATCATATTTAACATATAAGTATTAATATGTAGGTAATTTCCTTTTCTCGACGTTATCGATAGATAAAAAAAAAAAAAAAAAAATTGTATAAAATTCGTAATTCTTCGTATAATTGACTTTCTATAATACGCCTATAATGTCGTTTGTCAGTCAGTAAACTTCGTCTAATCGTGTGTTTAAATGATAGTAATAAAGTGTAAAAAAAAATCACGAGTGGGCGTATAATATACTAAATTTGAAAGTAAGAATATTTGTCATTGTTACTTTCAAATGATTTGTTTAAGGCGAAGGTGTTTATTTGTAAAAAAAAAAAAAAAAAAAATACACACATAAATTAGAAAAATAAATTGCATAAAATATTATTGAAAATTGTCGGATGTTAAATTAATTTTAATACGTATACTTGAACGATGAACACTAATATTATCATGACCTAAGAAATAATATACTGTACATATTTATTTGATAGAAAAAAAAAATTAAATCCCTAAGAAAAAATCAAAATTCGTATCACAAACTCAAAAGAACGACGTAATATAACACACCAATAATATTACCATCTCGGTAATTGGTAGTTAAATGTTCAACGTAATGATTATTATTATTATGTATACAGTATTTTACTATTTTATTTTCTGATCACTTTATTATTTAATATTTATACGATATAATATTACATTAATATATTACAATATGACGTACGTGCTACTATAAACTGATAGTTATATAATAATATTATTATATACGCGTCAATCACGTGTTCTTCGTTTTGTTTTTCCCACGTTTCCACTATATATTTTCCAGTCGAATTCAAAATCCGAATAAAACGATGGAAATTGAAAACTTATTACTGTTGATGTTCAAGTAAAACGTTATCGTGTTTCATGTACGATATTATGTATAAATAAGAAATAAGGAATAATAATTATTGTGTAAACACGTAATTCGTATCGTATTCGTGTGTTTTGTTATTACAACACCGTAATGATTCGTATACGCGTTTGCAAGTTGAATAAACGCGTGTTAAACGTACGTTTATCGGAATACGATTTGTTGTATTGTGTATAGTTTTGCACAATTATTGTAATCGAAATATCGAATGGTAAATGCGTAAATTAAGAAATATTCGACGTCTTTCGTTACAATGCGATATCATAACAATAAGACACCCAAACTGTATAGCTATTGTGCCAGTGCGATTTTTTTCCTCCCGATTAATTTCCCAACAAGTCGTACACTTGTTTTTTTGGTGTTATTTTTTTTCTTGCCATCAACGGTCCGATTGCCAAACGACTGTCAAACAGTCTCGGATCGCTTAACATTCCGAGACCATATAAATATTATTATATAAAATATATAATATTATTATTATTATTATTATTATTATTTATTGTTACTGAATATTCATTTTAGCTTTTTCTTAATTTTCTATTCTTTATATATATATATATATATACGTCATATTATTAGTTTTTACCAATTTTTAACAATATTCGTCCCCCAAACGTACGTATGAATTTTGAAATTTGTTATCATTTGCTCCTCTTTGGTCATGAAATTTAAAATGGAAAAAACTCATACTTATATAATTATATATAAAAGATATTACTTATCAATATAGTTACTACACGTTAGAAAAGAAACTGCATAATACGAGCAATATCGCGTAGGTAGTTAATAATCAACTTTCAAAACTACATTATATATTTTGATTTTCGACTGGATCATCGGTCAGGAAAAATAAACGTTTAAAAAATGAATATAATGTGTGTGCGTGTGTTTTTTTATTGCTTATTATGGAGTCGTGTGAAAAAAAACAAGAACCGAGGTTCAAGGTCTCGTACTGGAATAATACTGGATTTAAAAAAAAATAAAATAAATAAAAGTAACATTATATTATCGACGTTAATGAATTTTTTTTTTTTTCGTCCATCAAAACAACTTATGCCTAATCGGATTTTCCATGATTGCATCTTACTGCGGTCCAGGGCTACATATTATTATTATTATTATTAAGTATAAGGTATAACATTGCAATAGTAGAACGACCGGGGTTTCCCGATCGGTGTGTCCGCCGCATGCTGAGTAGGTCATCGACTCAATGCCACAACACATCGAGGACCGCGATTATGTAACCGCGTTCCCAATAATATAATATATTATAATATGTCTGCAACAGTACGATCATTATTATATTATTATTATTATTACAGAAGTTGAATAATTATTTATACCGGGGAATATCCTGATACACCAATGTGTACACCGGTTAATGATTTTAATTTAAATTATTATCATAATATTGTTATTATATTTTTTTATTATTTCACTTTCAGTTATAATACATGCCGCGTGCGATCGTCACGGTTAATGATCATCATCGATCACCGTATACCGCATTAATGGTAATTTTGAATATACCATCGTATTTTACGATAACATAACATATTAATATTTGTATTTTGACTTTTTAATTCGAATTAATCATTCAAATTTACGATGACTTTTGATTTTTCTAAGAAACTCATTTTAAAAACGATTTTTGCAAATTTTCCAAGGTAAAAACTGTAACCTATGTATGTTTACAATTATTAAAACATATTTTTGTTTTTTTCGTGTTTATAATTTTCGAATTTAATAATTCGTTAGTTCAACATCTAGTTAATTTTTGTTATGAAAACGACAAAACTCAATTCTTGAATTCTCATGTACCTCAAGACTCACTAGACTATCTCAAGGTATTTAGATTAGGTACTTATTCATAATTAAATTGTGATATAACGATCTTGTGCGCCATTTGTTTGTGCCACGATTTATCTGTTTAAATTATTTTGTATGCCCTATTTTGAAAAAAATTTATTTAAATTTTCAAAAAATAAAAAAAAAAAACAATTATTTGTTTTGCGAGATTCGCAAAAATTTAAGATAAAAATAATTACGTAAGTTTAAACGAAGACAATTTACTCTAATGACTAATCCGTGTTTCTATATTTAAAATTTTCAAATCTTAGACTATGAGTTATGATGCGTCATAACCCTATAATACATTTTATTATATATTGTTAACGTTCCGAATTATAATTATGTAATACTACTGTACCTGTACTCGTAATAGGTAATAAATAATACGTAGGTACTGTTTCACTAATATTGTATATAAGTATTACAAGTTCGTAAATCTCCTAATTTATACTATTCTAAACGATTTTAAAATTATCTACATAAACGAATCAATAAAAACAATCTCTAATACAATAATTAGAAAAAAATTTCAACTGAAATCAAAATAATGTGTAATTGTTTAACGTATTCAGTATAATATATGCCTAGAGTCCCTAGATAACCCCTTCACACGATTCTGGCTACGCCACTGCCTAGAGCGCATGTACAATTATTAGTATTTCTTTCGTATTTAATGCAATTATATTAGGTACAAATTAAAAAAAAAAAAAAAAAAAAAAACTATACTTATGTAAATTTCTATATTATAATAGCCGATATTTCAACGAAACGTTATAATAACGATCACTGCTAACATACGAGTAATATACGGTCAAATTTATATTACGTATTTTAACGACTGTTGTGCGCATCTCTCAATGAATTAATAATAATATGCGATTTCGACTTCTACGCGTCTATCATAATTTCCGTTACGATGTACACATACGAGCATAATTTACATTAATTTTCTATTATTATTATTTAATATTATTAAAATTGTAAAAATTTAAACGATAAAAATACACACCGCGTAACTTATAAAAATATTCGAATCGACTCGTATTGTGATTATAATAAGTCTGGTTTGTAATTAAAAAATAATATTAATACGAAAATTCCAACGAATATTACAATACACAATAATTATAATTTTATAAACTCGGACAAGTCGATTTTTTAATGTTTACATATTATTATTATACTATTATTTAACGTCTGCGTGTACACATCATGTCACACAAAATTAATTTCGAAAGTGTAACGTAAAACGTTTATACTTTAAGCAACTGCAGACGTTCGCGGTTCTGATCTGCGGTTTGTCAAAATCGTGAATATAAATTGATTATATTACTCGCGTACCTATACAGGTATATTGAATAATACGCGGTTGACACATTACAATATTAAACCTACGTATATTATAATAGTATGTACGTAAACATCTACCCACCCGATATTTAATTTTATAAACTTTCGAGTAAATCTTTTTTTTTTTTTTTATATATATATACCTACAGTATTTTTTTATACTTTTATTTTCCGTTTACTGAAAATGTAATACTACTTAACTTTTCGATCGTATCGGTAAGTTTTCATCCTGTATTTATACGTTCATATGAGACGTAGGTATACGACGAACACAATACATAGTATAATATTATATTTTAATACGGGTAGTGACTGGTAACATAATAATAGTAGTTATAATAATATTATTCTTACTAAAATAATATTCGTTGGTGTCAATTTGTATACAGCGGTTATATATAGTTGCCTAATTTTGAACGGTACTTAAATTCACAGTAACAAAGCACAATATTATTATCGAACGCGTTGTATAACTCGATCACGTTGTCAATATATTATTATAATACGTATTTCGATTATTATAATATTATATTACGTAAACTGTATATAGCAAAAAAAAAAAAATAATAAATAAAAAAATTGCAAATTTATTATTTATCCCGCGAAAAGCGACGATAATATAATATTATCATTTTAATATTTTGGTTATACACATTATAAATTATAATAGTTAACATAATATATTATTATCATGACGTAAATTTAATATCGATGTCAATATAATATTGTGCTCAATAATTATTAGATTTTATAAAATAGAAACCGATATAATAGTTTGTATCAACTTGTCATTGTTATATTATTAATATTTCGTTATTGCATTTTAATCACTTTTATGTAACTCAATTATTAATATAGTTGTAACTTGTGTTACGTATGATTATATATTAGTATTATTAAACACAATCATACGTCATAAAATTTAGAAAAAAGATTTTAATATTAATAATAATCAGAATAATTATTATAATGTCTAAAATAATACAAACCTAATAATTGTTTTTAATTTTAAATTAAATATATAGGTAGGTACATATATGATGTATAGATGTCTAATGTTTTTGAATGCCCTTTATTTTAAATTATTATTCACGTCATAGACTATAATAATATTTTACTTCTATTATTTTTTTTTTTTAAATTTACGAGTAATCATCTCGTAAAAAAAATTATTTTCTATATGTAATTTGAAGATGTCCAGTTTATAAAGAATATTTTTATATGATAATAATTTATGTAATCTAAAATGGTAATTTTTAAGAATTTTTTCATTTATTGAAGAAATAACATTTCTATAACGTCATTGTTTATTATAATTTATTAATTACTACTTTATTATCATGGCGTACAAAATGTATTTCATTAATATCATTAATTCATTTTTATATTAATAATTAACAGTATTTTTTAATTAATTCATCCATCTCGAATTATTCTCTAAGTTACTATCTATTTATAGGTGTTAGGTACTTATCATAATATTGATAATATGAATTTTGTATTCCACTAAATAAAGATTAAATCATTAAAATACATGACGTCAGAAATATTATTTTTCCAATATAAATGAAAAAAAAAATCATAAAAATTACCATATTGATGAAATTCAAATGTTGTCTCATCAAAATTACCATACGAATCATTACTGTATTTTTTCTTGCTATATGTTAAAATGTTACATAATGTAAAAAATATAAAATTATTTTATTACGATATGATTTAATTTAATGATAATTAAATTAATAATGATAATATTTTAGTCTGTTATCTACCTTACTTATGCCGGGTTGCACCAAACTTCTCGTTATCTATTGGTAAATTATTTAAACTATTGTTAAATTACCTTACGTTAAATTTAAACTATTTAACTTTTAACATGAGTTAAATTTACGAGTGTTGCTCAATCGTTGTTTTATAATTAGGGTTAGGCAAATTACAAACATATAAATATATACACATGGAACATTTCCATTATCACTAGAATAACGCAAAACATTGATAACGAAATTTAACTACAGATAAATGTTTATACAGCGATTAATGGCCCTTTAGTTTAACTCGTGATAAAGTACATTTTAAACCAGAGATAAAATTTAAAACATGGTTTGTGCAACAGACTTTATTTTAACTCCTGTTAAACAAGTACCTACAACCTACAAGTTTATCTGTGTGTAAATATTTGGTGCAAGCCGGCATTATAATTTTAAAAAAACTGCATTCAAAACTCTTAATTTTTCATGAACGTATTACAATGAGTGTATATAGGTAAATAAATCTGGAATAAAATTAACAATTAAAAATTTTAAATGTAATTTTCTTTAAATTCTTAAGTAGGTTAATTTATAAATTATATTACATAATTTAATAAATACAATTATATTTTTTTACATTTTATGAAACGCCTTATTAAAAAAAAAAAAAAAAAACAATAAAGGTATAATATTATAATTTATATTCCATTGTCCAACTAATAATTTAAAAAAATTTAGACTTTTCGTATAAATATTGCATTTAGTAAACAGATTTAATTTAACATATCTGTAATCTGTATATAGTATATTATATTACATTGTTTGTCGTTATAATTCGTGCAATATGTATTTAATTAAATATATATATAATATAATAATATGAATTTTTTTTAGTAAAATCGAACGTTTATTTCCCATTTGAATAATAACGTAGTTTCATATTTATTACGTATATTTGTATTATTACGTATAAATTTATGTGATGTAAAATTTAATAACATTATTTATTTATTACACAACTTTAAAATATTTTTCATAATCTGACGTCTTATTATTATTATGTAGGTATTATACCATATTATGCATATCTATTTATAACTAACATTTTATACCTTTATATGTTTTTAATTAAAATTAATTTTATTTTCGTTAGATATACCAAATAAAATAACTAAACGATTTAAATATACCAAAGATATATATATATAAAAAAAAGAAACAAAACAAAAAAACATCCATGTACGAATTTGTAATCTTTCTTCTTGTAATATTGTTAGTCCGAATACTATAACGAACTACTATTATCATTAAAAAAGTTAATATAATAATATGTTGTTTTCTTGTAAACGTTATCCGAACGTAATAAAATATTTTGTTATAATGACGTACTTAATATAATGACTATTAATTTATTTGCCTATTATTACATATTATTGATTATAACTTATATTTCCATTTTTGGTGATACTTTTCCAAAACGTTAATGTTCGCTCAACACTTATGTAACTATTATTGCCCACACGGTACGCCGTTTTTAACGACAAACGCAATAAAACATCGATAGAATAAAATTATGTAGGTAGATACGAATATTTTTATTACGTACTATAATATTTCCACGTGTAAACAACTTTATGGTAATAATAATAATATTTTATTTAACGGTAAACTCGAATTTGAACATGACCTGTTTTTTAATAAATTTTAAATATTAATACTATACAGGGTGTAACAGGTCTATCTGACAATTGCAATAACTTTTTTTCTATTCATTTTTTTTAACTTTTTTTTTTTTCAAATAAATACTGAGCCCTTGCGCTACAATACTGTCGATTTTAAATATTTTTTTGTACTTGGGAAACTCAAATTTGAAAATTTAAAATTTAATTTTACCATTTTAAAAAAAAATCAAAATAGCCATTTTGTAGACCGGATTTTTAGAAAAATTATGGTATTAAAATATCTTCTTAAAGTTTGGTCATTTATTTCTTATGATTTTTTAAACTTCTTGAAAATGTGAATTAAATTACTAAAATTATTGGTACAATTAATATTGTACGGGTCTATCAAATAGTCGGTGATTTGATTAACTTTTCCATGAAAGCATACACTTGATTAAAAATATTCTATTCATATTAACACAGAGTACATACAACTACAGTTGAAAATTACTAATTAGACAATCCAACGTTTATCATTTATCATTTAGCTATGAAAATTATTAGCTACATATTACGTGTTATTATGTTTACGTCTTTACCTATTTTATAAAATATAAATGTAAGAACTGATCAAATAACTAAATGCACTATAATAATTAATGCATTATAGAATTTTTTTTATTATGTATTGTTTCTTATTACCTACCTATATTTTAAAAATTTAAATAATAAATATAATTAAAACCCTATAATGATATAATCTAATCTGTGATATTATTAAGGTATAAAAGTGTAAAAGTGTAATAATTCGTTATAACAACATAACTTAACAAAACACAATAATTGAATAGTAATAATATTATTTTATACAACAATTTGTGTTACTAAGAACAAAAACAGAAATGAAAAAAGATTTAATTAGCTACTTCGGTTTATTATTGATATGTAAGTAGGTACCATTTATATTATAATAATTATTTTCATTTCTTAATAATATAATTATTTATTTAAATTGGTTAAAGGTTCAGTCAAATTGAGTAATTAGTCAAAATGAGAACTACTAGAATGAATATTTTATACATTATAATGTATGATGTACCTACTACTCATAATTCAATTTCAGTGATATCATCAATATGAAAAATCTGTCTATTAAACATGTAATATTAACATTAATATACCTGGCACCAAAAAATGAATATTATGCAGTTTTGGTCTATTTTTTTTTTTAAAAAAAAACTAAATTATCTTATAAAAAATATTTAACAATAATTTTGAGGCTATCATAATTATGTATTTCCTCACACACTAGTTATACTTGTATACCTTATTACAAATAATTTGTTATAACTTTTAAGCATTTAAATATCTAAATACTTATTCAAATTGCACATAACTTAGTCAACAATTAATAAAAAAAAAAAAAAATATTTAACAGGTAATATCATTACCTACCTAAATATTTTTTATTTATATACTGTTTCAATATAATTTTTTTTGTTTGAGTATAAAAATTAGAATGTTACATTTATTAATGTATAACTTATTTATACCAGATACCTACGCAATTATAATTTCATTAATGTTAAATTTGCACATTTATTGTTAAGTAAAAACATACAAATATTTTTATGGTAATTAAATAAAATCAAAATAAAATTGTTACATAAAAGTACATTAACAAATTTACAATGTAGACTGTGGTACTTGTACCTAATAATTGTGATTTGCTAAAAATCTAATTAGACTTTAAAATAATATGGCATATTAATAATCAAGTTAATTATTTTAAATCACTGGAAAAAATATATTATACCTATCATAGTATCATTTTTGTGTTTCATTAATGATATGTTGTCTTTAAGAGAATAAATAATAATATACTGACTGACATAGAAATTCAGTAAATTGATATTACAAATGTTATATTAATATAATATATGTATTTTAAATTTTTTAATATAATTTGATTTATTTATTAAATAACTTATTGATATATTCTTTAAATTTCTATTACTTACTATACATTTGATTTTTTTATGTTATTAAATTTAGCTATGTGCTAGTTTGATACTACCCTGTTATTTGTTAGGTATATGCAGGGGTTAAAGTGAGGGGGGACGCAAGGGGACTCAGTCCTACTACCTCCGACAGCACAAATAAAAGCGTCCCTTTTAATCAACTACTTAAAAAGGTTCGCTGGAACGCTCAATAACAAAGTAACAAAGTGATAATTATTTGTTTTATTAACTATATGCACCCATTTAGAAAAATCTTGATTTTTGATAAGTTTTCTAAAGACAATATATAAATACATATGTATTATATTTTGTTGTAAGGTTCTATCACACTATCGGTTAGGTTATAAGTAGGACTTATATTATTCTTTAATGTGTTATATATAATTGTGTTAATTTATGGTTTTTACATTTTATAAAAAAAACATGGAACGCTCAAAATTTCTGTGGTATTTGAGTCCCCCCTGCACTTTCTTCCCACTTTAACCCCTGGGTATATGATATTAAGTAATATATTGTTTTCCATTGAGTATTAATTAAGTTCTTTAAAAACAATTTGAAGATTATTATATATATTACATAAATACTCTGCTTTGCAATCCGTTAAGTAATATTATAATATTTTTTAATTTTGTTTTTATAATTTAGTTAATCAAATTGTTAACTTGATGTTGGTACCTATATTAATTTAAGTGTATTATTATGTATTTATTAGAAAAAAATTATATTACCTGTTGAGGTTGATTCCATTGAGTTTATTAATTAGTTTTAAATAAAAATTTATAAAATATTTATCTATTTATTGTAATAATATTTTAAAAATTATTAATTTTTCTTAAATATTACATACCTATTTTTAAATACTACCATTATTATTTTTATTTTATTTAATATTTATTATTGTAACTTATACTTAAATCTGTATATTTTGTATTAATATTGTATAAATACCCTTATTTTATATTAATTTATTATATGTCTTAATATTAAATAATAAATATGTAAAAATATTATTCTTTTTTACTTTTTTAATTATCTTAATATAGGTACAGAATTAGATAACTGCATTAAGGATTTGCACTAAGGTGTAGATATTTTTATTTATTTATTTTATATTTATTATTTTATATAAATGTATTATAAGGTATTATAAGGTAATATAAGGTATTAATATTAAATAATAAATATACACAAATCACAAATGACAATTATTACTTTTTTATTAATTTTCTTTAAAAATAAATTTTTTATCACATGGTTGTGATGATAGTGGTGTAATATTGTCATTCAATTTTCCCTATATTTCTTTATATTGTTAGAAAAACAATCCTTATAATCCTTTTACTCCTTATAATTATTTGAGTTTTGGAAATTGATTAAATCACTAGGTATAATTTTTACTTTATATTTATAATACATTTTGTTTCATACAAATTTCTTAAATGTTTCACCACGAGTTCAAAATATAATAATTTTAATATAATTTTAATGGAGAATTATAAGGTTTCTAATTAAGAATTGCTTGACATCTAAGATGCATTAAAACAAATAAGTTTAAAGAAAATCAATTACATAAATATGTGCCTATAATAAAATTATTTTTTAATAATAGATTATATTTTCTAGACATAATTATTTTATGTTGTTTCAATCTTATAGTAGTTATATCAGACAAAAAATATAATTAAGCTACTTGAATGTGAGATTATTAATAAAAAATGATGAGTTTGAGTTGTTTTTTAAAATAATAATCATAATTTCATAATATATTTTAATATTATCTTATTTATTCTTACTCTATCGTTACTCAAGTTAATGAGGTAAAAGAAATAGACTGAATATAATACATAATATAATAATTATTATATAATAAGTTTTAACATGTTTGATATAGATTAAAATGCGTTTAAAAGTATGTTTACACGGCTGTTTCCTCATGGGAAACTGTTTCAGATATATCTTACTGGCTAGACTTGAATTTTTTAAAGCCTGACCATAAATTAAATGCATATCTGTATACTCAACAACACTATAAAATTGAGGCATAATGGACAACTTTTCAAAAGAAACAATGAATTAAAAGTTTAAAAATTATGTATAATGAACAAAATATGAAAAATTATAATTTTAAATTATTTTGTAAACATTGGAAAAATGTGTATTAAGTTTCCTTATTATGTGAAATATATAGAATATATTAAATATAAATTATATTGTTATTTAATTATTTTCCCAATTCTATATCTTACTTATATCTAATATACCAAATACAAATTAATAAAATATTGAATTTATGTAAATTTGCATTTTTGCACAGTTGACAATGGCCAACATTGATTAAAATTTATCAATATAACTGGGACTCATAATAAATATCAATTTAATGATGTAAGCGATAACAAAAATCTTGGAATAGAAATTAAATTTCGATCAGCCATTTAATTAATAGTGTTATACAATAATATTTCAATATTTGTTATAATTTTATGTGGTATACAATAAAATTCTTAACTTTTTCACAAACTTTAAAAAATCGTAGAAAATAAATGGGTCAACCTTTATTAGAATTTTAAACACTAATATTTTTCTAAAAATCAGGTTTACGAAATGGCTATTTTGAAATTTTTCTTAAACAATAAAATAAAATTTTAAATTTCCAAATTTGAGTTTCCCAAGTACAAAAAAATATTTGAAATCGACAGTATTGTAGCGCAAGGGCTCAGTATTTATTTGAAAAAAAAAAAAGTTAAAAAAAATGAATAGAAAAAAAGTTATTGCAATTGTCAGATAGACCTGTTACACCCTGTATGAATGATAATTTATTTTAAAATCAAAATCACATTTTTTTTTTTTTTTTATCCTACATACGAGATACGACTTTTACACAATATTAATATTATATTCATTTAAATTTAAACACATATAATAATTACCAACGAATCACATATTTAAAAACTTCTCAAAATTTCCATTAGACATTACAAACACAAGTTGTAAGTATACTTCTATTCTGCGCGAATAGAATAAATTAATACCATTAATAATAATAGGTAATAATAAATACAGATAAATAAAAATATATTATTGCATAATATTATTTTAAATATAATTTTGGAAAGTGACAACATGCATTATACTTTTAATTGAGATTAGTAATTTTACTAATAAAAACATTAAATACAATTAATTTTTTAACCGTCATTATTAAGTATATAGGTACCTTATATAGGTACGTTTTATTTAAGTATATTAATTCGACAACATTATTGAAAAAATAATAATTAAGGACAACCATAATGTTACATTACAAACTAAAAAAAATAAAAGTATAAGTATAATAATTTACATAAATGTCCATATTCTATTAAAAAAACATTAAATTTACGTAAATATAAATCTAAATTCTAATATACGTATAAATATTTAAAAAAAAAAAAATACCTAAATATATTCACATAATATGGCATAAAATATTTACATTTGCATATAATATAAATGTACCTATTCATTATAATCAGTTTTCTGGTTTAATCTATAACTATATTAAATATATCAACACATAATAAAACATGACGTAAAATTATACATAGGCACATACATTTATATAATACTATAAAATATAGTAATAACTTATTCCCAATCGACACAATATAATAATAATATTAGCTTATTATTTATTAACTGTACCTATAAGTTATAGGTTAAGTTATGGGCTATAACACTATTCTGTACTAACTACACGTTTATTTCATGTTTTAATAATGTGAGTTACTGTATCAATACGAATATTTATAACCGTGCTTTTCAACGGGTTCGTAAGAGTGTAAAATGTCAAATCCAGTTATGTATCGCGTAGATGGTGGAATTACGATTTCAGCTGTCGACGCTGGAGCCTGGAGAGGAGCTTTGAAATATTGATAAGCATACGGATACGGTTTTATCGGGCCTGCAACTTGTACCTGATGTGGATTTACATAATACTGGCCAGTAACGACCAAAACCAACGAAATGAAACATAAACACAACTAAAAAAAAAAATAAATAAATAACATAATAATGTAAGTATACCTAACAATAAATAACTATAATTATAATAATTTAACAATTATTATTATTAACTAATATAGTAATATTTTACTTTTAAATTTTTAATTACTAACTTACACGATAAATTGCAGTGTTAACACTTTAACAGCATAATAATAATTATTATATATTAGGTATAATATTTCTGTAATCGAAGATACCTCGTTATAAATTATAATTTACGCAATATTTATTTATTTACGTTTTTAGAATAAATAAAATATAGGTTAACATCAAATAAATTACAATATTACGGAATATGGTATAAAATATTAAAAACGTAATAAATAATAATTATTAATTATCGATACAATGTTATGACAATGATCATAATATTACATTATTATGTATACAAATAATGTTTTATGCATTTTGAAGCACGTGATGAAACGGCTCACGTTTATTTGACAAAACACGATGAAAATGAAAATGTGACCCTACTAAAAACGTGAAATAATAATAATAATATTATAACGTGACGAGTTTCTCAGAAAACATGACTACAAAGTAAACACGCGTCATGCATATAACTATATGAATTATGACTTTTGGAAAGATGATAAGAATAACTGATATAATTTTATTATACTGTCCAAAGATTTGTTTAGGTAGATAAGTAACAAAATATGATTTAAATTTCAAATATTAAATAAATAATTTCTATGTGATTTTATTTAATATGTGTACAAAATATCATATAAATTATAGAATTAATTTTATGATTATACAGTATATTAAAAAAAGAAAACTATCTATATCTGTAACTATTGATCCGAAATTCGTCAAAAATTTAATTTTTTTTATTACCTACCAATTTATATTAAATTTTATCGTAATACTTCAACGCTCCCAAAGCGCTTGGGCAAATCTCACTGAAAAAACTACGGAAAAAAATTCATAATTACTTGAATATAAAATCGAATTTTGGCATATTGTACGTGTATATCGATTAGTTATGACGTATGAAATATTGGAATAGAAAAATAATAATAAAAAAACGCGTAAATATGAATATTTATTTCTACAATATTATTGGACCCGAAAAAATATAACGTCTATACAATATAAATTTATCACGCGAATTTCGTTTTGCACGACCATATTTTTTTAACGCTTTAAGTACGTTTCTACTGATTCTATATAGTATTGTCCGATTTCGACTTTTACCCATAATATTAAAAGAGTATAATATCATGTGTATAATATACGATTATAATAATATTGTAATCTCGTTTAAATGTATAATTAATTTAGTATTAACTATAATAATAGTTCATAAAGAAAATCGAATAATTATATGATATTATGATTCTTACCGCGAATGGCGAACAAATCATTTTTCTTCCCGTCGTGTATAATGTAAAAATATAATATTAATACTTTACTCTTCGGATGGACTGTCCGATCGTTTTCTATAATAACAATACGGTAATATACTCTTCTGGTGTACGCGGATTTTAACGACGCCGAAGACGCTCGAAGAACAAAATAATTATTATCGTAACCTCCTCGATCGTATTTATAACCATCTTATCAGGACGACGCACTCCCGCCCATAATATTATATTAATTACTATAATATAATATTATTATGTTATCGATATAATAATTATTATTAACACCGTGAGTTTGTATAATATATAATATGTATACGTATTGTAATGATATCATATTATCATGATATTATATTTTATGCGTACACTCGTACGAAATAATATAATAGCCCTGCGCGGCAATTCGCGACACAATGATCCACGTTTTATAATTATTATATTCTATATATGTTATTATTATTATTATTACGATATTTAAAAATAATAATAATTAATAATTTGATCTCATCTAAACCGCAAAACTCCCGTCGGCGACGTATTACAATTCGACCGTCGAGCGTGTGTATAAAAAAAAATATATATATACAGGGTGTAGCCCCACAAGAGTATCAAGGAATTCATTATTTGCTCGTTTTATAAATCTCTGCGAATACAATTACTTACAATTGTTAAATGCTATTTTTATATATTATATATATTTCTTTATATTACACGAATTTTATTACAGTTAGGTAACAGACTGTAATTATTATGTATATGTGTCATTTTTTCTTAAATTCAATCATCAAAATAACATTTTATTTTTATTTTTTAAGTTTTGTTCAATTTAAAGATGGTCAATTTATATAGATAAACGTTTTTAAAGTAATTTTGATTTTAATTTTTTCAAATAATTATATTTCTGACATCATATTTATAATAATTAATATTATGCTTTATTATCGTTCGAAATATAATATATTTTAACATTAATTCAATATTAGTTATTGTCAGTATATTTACGGTTAATCTCATTGGATCTCATTGGAGATCCATCTCATCTCGAATTCTCCAAATTACATTTATCATAATATGAATTTTACAACCCACCATATAACTTCAAACAATTACAAAATATAATAACGTTGAAAATATTTATCATAAAAATGTTTAACCAATAAACTGGCTTTATTTTAATTTCACTAAATTTAAAAAATATAAAATAATTCTTTTACGATATAATTAAACTTTAAAAAGTAATATAAATAATATTATAAGTTTTTTTCTAAATAAGCAACTAATAATATTAAAAACAAACAAAAGAGATATTCAAAAATCATAAATTTTCGACGTGATTATTATACAATGAGTTTACGTGGATAGGACACCCTGTATTAAATAATATTATACCTAATATACAATCGCGAGATGAATAATACAATTATTGAAACAAAAAAAAAAAAAAAACAAACAAAAACAAAAATAACAAAATATATTAAATTAATTAAAAAAATAATATCAATGGCCGAAACGTATATTGTATACTCGTATTATATTGGTATAACGCGTTATCTGCATGTTATAATATATTATTATACCTGTTGCGCGAGGAACGACAATAATAATAATAATACATAATAATAATTATTATGATTATTAGTGCCCACGAGACGGTTCGCCCGACAAATTCGTATATAAGATTATAATATTATACGATACGATTTCGTAACACAATAAGGCTCGTCCTATCATCATTATTATTATTTAATACGTCCTTGAACGCATAATAATGATAATGTGTGAAAAATATGTTAAAAGGATCGCGTTATTTTATTATTATTTTTCGACGTTATATTATGTATACTAACTTGTATTATGTACTGTATATTATATTATGCGTGCATTCAATAACGTCGTATTATATTTCTTCGAGTGGATAAAAAAGAAGTTATTGAACTTCACGCGAGAATATTATAATATAATATATTTTTTTTTTTTATTATATAAATTATACGTAGTGGCATAATAATAATAATAATAATAATAATAATAATAATAATAATAATAATAATAATATAATATACCGTATGCGGTTATTTACCTTTTAACCGCGAATTTAAATTATTTTAATACACACCGATAACAATTTCATCCGCGTGTATCCGTTCGTATATAATAATATTATACTATATTATTTGTTTAAAAAATTTAATTTAATTTTTTTTTTTTTAATAACCGTGTACTTAGTATGTGCCAACAGCAGTACAGGCGAAAAAAAATTTATTTACAAATTTTGAATAAATTTTCGTAACGTTATGATAATAAATTTTTTTTTTTTACATTTACAGTTATAAAAAACTTAAACCGAACTATATTTTATAATATTACCAGTTGGAATAATAATATATAATTATATTATACATATTTATTTATCAAATAAAATATTCATAAATTTTTTGAAATGTAATATACTCGTACAAAACAGTTATTTTTTACTCTCAAAAATATAATATAATACGTAATTTTATTTTATATTTCTCGAAGGGAAAAAAGTATCATAATATTATATGAGTATACTCGTATATATATTATACTTTGATTAAACACTTAATAACTTATTAATTATATAATATTATGTAGTTATTGTATTACGTGTCGATGATATTGAACGCGTAAGCTATATTATTTTATTTCTATATTGTTCTGTTGCTGCCGATAAAATAAAAACTTTTTTAATTTTTAACAACTAACAGCTCTAGGGTTTTTCTTTGAAACATTTATTTATTTTATTTATTTATTATTTTTTTTTTTTTTTTACCGTTATATTAAAACGTGCATAACAGTAGAAATATAATTTAAAAACGTGATTTGTTATTTTTCTTTTAAATATAATTTAATATTATACTGGTAAATTAATTAAAAAAGATAGGTGTTATGTTTGTCATACTCTGATTACTGAGAGCAGTGAGAACACATCAATCGCTCGGGGGTCCTACGATTACTTATCAAGTTATTACGAATTTTAAATCAAGTTTTATTAAATATTATATACAAATACTTTACACTGTTTAAGTCTTGTATACAGTGCCGTCTTAAGGCATGGGCCCGACGGGCCCGGGCCCGGGGGCCCCGACTTTTTAAGGGCCCCAAATTCATATAAATTACATCATATACAAAATATAATATTTACATTTTTAGTTAAATTTTTATAATATAAATCTTGAACGAAAAAATATTAAAATTAGCTTTAAATAAAAGTTAATAGTTATGATTACTATAAAATAATAAAAGTTATTCAATAAAAAAAATCAATGGAAATTTAATCCTATATTTTTATTTAAGCACGGATAACACGTAGGTACATTATTTTAACGTATGGTATAGTTACGTTATCGTAATTTCGATTATTTTACCTAGAAGTATTGCGAGTGTTATTTATAAATTTGAAAATCCATCTTATCTTATAAGCTGTGGCGACAACGTGACGCACTGTCAATGTCGCGTCGGCCGTGTGCTCACAGTTGGACACACATACAACACATACACTGTACATTGCACAATCAGTAAAAATATTAAAATTTCGATTCGTGTGCATTTTATTTTGAATTAAAAAAGGACTACATCATATAATTGATTTTGCGTAAGTAAATTTTACATTTATTTAATATAAATTATTATTTTCTTTATTATGGTAATTATAAATCGATAAATTACAAACTTAACTAAATTGAAAAATAACAGTTTAAGAACGGTTCCCATTATTAAGTTAATACTGTTTTCGTAATACATATTTATCTTAGTTATAATGATTTACTTAGTAATTAGTATTATTATAAGATATTCAATTTATTATAATAATATGTAGATTAGTTTAAAATTGTTAGTTAGAAAATTCAATACTTATATAGTATACAATTGTAAATTTTATAGATTTTCTGACTTTCAATAAAAAAAAATTATACATTTCAAAATGTCAAAACGATCATATCCTAGTGGTGCTTCAAAAAGGCAAAAAAGAATTGTAAAAGAAATTAACGAAAATAAAATCATAAATTCCTTACCTAAACTTACAGACTTTTTTTCTACTGTTCCTCATAAACAAGAAACTAATTTAGTTCTGTCAATACCTGAAGAAACAATAACAATTAACCAACAATCTCAAGTATCTGAATATTCTATTTTAAGTTCTAATAAATTGTTAGATGATTTGTCGGAAAATGTTGAGGATAATTCATTAATATCAAATGATCCCGGAAATTGGAATACATTAACTGACGCAATACGAAACATTTATGTTAGAAAAGGTCCCAATTTTTTTCAAAATAGAGATAGTGACTTTTCAAATTCCGCACGAAATTATAATGAATCAAATGGTAACATTAAAGTGAGACATTTAACTACATCAATATTCACACGTCAACTAAAAAATGGTGAAAATGTCGATAGATCGTGGCTTTTATATTCTCCAACGAAAAAGGCTTTATTTTGTTTCGTATGTCGTCTATTTTCTTCTATAAAAACTGGGTTTAGTAGTGAAGATGGATTTAATGACTGGAAACATGTTCATAAGGTTGTCTTGGAACATGAAAATAGCCAAATGCACAGAGAATCTGTCATGACTTTTTCTGCCAGGACAAAAGAAGTTGGTCGGTTACATCAAGAAATATCTTATCAAATAAATTTGGAAGTAAATTATTGGAAAGAAGTATTAAAAAGAATTGTAGCTGTAATACAATTTTTATCGTCACGAGGAATTGCGTTCCGCGGAGAAAATCAAATAATTGGGTCTCAACAAAACGGGAACTATTTGGGCTGTTTAGAGTTAATAAGCCAATTTGATCCATTTCTTTCAGAACATTTAAAGAAATATGGAAATCAAGGCAAAGGAAATCCATCATATTTATCAGCTAATATTTGTAATGAATTTATAAACATAATGGGAAGACAAGTACTAAATAAAATTCTTTTGGAATTAAAAGTAGCTAAATATTATTCAATAAGTGTTGATTCCACCCCTGATCTTTCTCATATTGATCAAATGACATTCATTATTCGGTATGTTAATGATGATACTCCAGTTGAACGTTTTTTAGAATTTATTCCTATTGAAGAACATGGATCTGAGTATTTATTTAAAGTTATATTATCTTTTCTTGAAAAAAATCAGATAAGTTTAAATGACTGTCGTGGTCAGTCATATGACAACGCCGCAAATATGTCGGGACAATATGCTGGTCTACAAGCCAGAATAAAAGAAAAATGTAATTTGGCTGTTTTTATTCCATGTGCAGCACATTCTTTGAATTTGGTTGGAGTTCGTGCAGCAGAATGTGTTATGGAAGCAGTAAGTTATTTTCAATTTGTACAAAAATTGTATAATTTTTTTTCGAGTTCTACCTATCGTTGGAATATCATGAAAAAATGCCTAAGCTCACATTATGTATTAAAATCCCTTTCAGAAACTAGATGGTCTGCTCGAGCTGATGCTGTTACTGCCTTATGTAATGGTTACAAGGAAATTTTAAATGCACTAAAAGCGATTAAAATAGATGATAAAACTTCACCAGATGTTAAAAATGAAATAAATGGCTTAATTAAGAAAATGGAAAAGTTGGAAAATATTATTCTTACTGAAGTTTGGAGTAAAATTTTATCAAGAATTAATGAAACAAATAAAAATTTACAAAAAGAAAACCTCACTATTGACGTAGGTTCAAAATTATTTGATTCTCTAGCTGGTTTTCTAAGTGAAATTAGAGATGAATTTGATAATTATGAAACTATCGCCAGAGAAAAATTTCCAGATTTTGACTATAAAGATTACCATCAACGAACTAAGAAGAGGAGTATTCATTTAACGTATCCCGGTGAACAGAGTAACAAAAGTATATTGTTTTCTGGTAGTGAAAAATTCAAAATAGAAACATACTACCCAATAATAGATACATTAATAAGTCAGTTAAAATATCGTGGTGAATCATACAAATCAATAAATAAACTGTTTGGATTTTTCTCTAATTTGAAAAGTTTAGAGACAAAAGAAATACAAGTTCATTGCAAAATATTTGCGGAATTTTATCATATAGATATTAATGAAAAAGAATTAATTTTAGAATGTATACACTTAAAAGCGTATCTACCCGAACTTGAAATTTCTGAATTCAGTATTTCTAGTATATACAAATGTTTAAAATCAGATAGACTAGAAGAAACATTTCCAAACATAATAATATCATTCAGAATATTTTTATCGATGATGATTACGAACTGTAGTGGAGAACGTTCATTTTCTAAATTAAATTTAATTAAAGACGAGCTTAGAACTACCATGAGCCAGAATCGGTTAAATTGCCTATCTTTAATGAGCATTGAACATGAATTATTATCAAGTATAGATTATGAAAATGTTATAGAAGAATTTGCGAATGATAAAGCCAGGAAGAAACCTTTAAAAAATATTTAAAAATTGACAAATATATATATAAATGTATATTATACTTTATTTTATAATAATTATTCTAAACAATGTGTTATGAATTACATTTAATTTGTATGACTGTAAATTAAGAGATTTAAACCAAAATTGACTTCTTATTTTTTATTTTATTTTGAGTAAAATATTTAGAGGTACCTTATAAATTATATATTAAAAATGTATGTATGTATATATATATATATACATATATACAAGTATTCATATATTATGTATTCATCTATATATCAAAATGTATTTATATAAAGGCCCCAAAATATGTTGGGCCCTAGGGCCCCACATAACCTTAAGACGGCCCTGCTTGTATACCAAATATTCCAACGATTTGTTTGAATATTACACTTAATGATAATAATAATATTGATATTAATTTTGTTTTCGATACACAACGTATGCAATTTAATTTCAAATTGATCGTTAATATTGTTATAAATTTTAACTAAAAAAATAGCAAACTTTTTTGGATTTTGTATATTTAATTAATATAAATTATCGTTCGTACATTTTTCAACCTTGAACTAATTGTATATGTATAAAATGATTGTTTAATTAATTATATTATATAAAATAACATAATTTTATGAATTCTTATAGAAATTATTAGATCGAAATTAAAAAATTAAATAAAATTATACCTACTGTCGAATGTTTATCACATTTTGTATTTTAATAAATTAAAAGCATAATAATATTTGTAAAAAATTTTACCACAAGGATTCGCTTAATCTAAATTCGTAAACAATGTATACCACTATATAATAAAAATTGGAATTGGGTACTATGATAATAAACGAATTTATTCATACTAAATCCGCATGTGATTACACACAAGTGACGTATTAACGTATTATTGTTAATAAATTTATAATTATTATTAAAACCATAAATAATATGCGCATTACGTTAAATAATAATTAATACGAATAAACGAATATTCGTCCCATTATAAATACATACAAAATTAATACATAATATATAATATATTATATTTTAGATTCTGAGCGAAGGGAAAAATGTATTCGTTTTACAATGATGTCTGTCTTTTTTTATTTGTTTTTATGTCTGAAGACACTTTTACTACCCGAAAAATAATGCTCCGATTTTCACGAATAGCACATGTTTCCGGTTGGAAATATAAATGTATATATGATAAAATTTTAGAATCGTTATGTTAATTTTTCTACAAAATATAGGATTTTGAATATTCCGTAAAATTTTCGTTTTTATGTATATGCCGTTTGATAAAATTGGCAGTTTTACGTTTTAAGGTATAAAAATTTTAGTAAAGTATACTTACATATAACTTAAGATCATATCAAGATATTATAAAAATCCCAAGTGTAATTTTTTTTTATAGCTGATTAAAGTTGATATTTTTAGTTTAAACGAAAACCTTAAAATCCATACAACTACTATTCATTTTATTATTTCTCAATACTTTTACAATAAAAATTAATAGAAAAGCCAAAAAATTTGGAAAATTTTTAAAAATTTTATTGAAGCAAATGATAATATAATATATCTAAACGTATTTCCAAAATATTAGGAAAATCTCATGACTCAATTTTTTTATAGGTGGTTAAAGTTTAAATTTTAGTAAAATTAATATTAAGTATTTACGAGTATTTACATGGATTTTTCTTATTATATTACAATATTTTACAATAATGTTAAGTAAAATTGACAAAAATTGTATTGAAGCTTAAATACATTTTACTTAACTCAGTTCTAATTAATTGTGAATTATTAAGGATACTGGTGTGGAAGAAATACAGGTGTAAAGAGGATAGTGTTGAATTTTGATTACAATTTGAATGCATTGATAAATCATTATATTCGAAAAACGATTATGAGCGAAGTACTGTCAAATTTGGGTATTTAGGTGACTCATTTAAGGGTTTTATGATAAATTAGATAAATAAAGACTATAAAATATATAAAAATTTTTATTGGTATTTATACTCGTATTATTTGATGAACTTTGCTCAGAATCGTATTTCGAATGTAATAATTTATCATTGCATTCGAATGAATAAAAATTCAACACTATCCTCTTTACCCTTTTTACCTTAACCCCCTTTTTAGTGTTTTACTTAATTATTTATTCAATAATATTTAAACAATAATGATTGGGTAAAACATGTTTTATAAAATAATAATAAATTATGATTAAAAAACTCGCGTTGAAAAAAGAAAACGAATATTGTAATATTATTTTTTATTATATACTCGTTTACAGTAAATCCATACATGATTACTGATTAAAATTTAACGTAAATTTAATGTAAATCGTGTATTATTGTGAATATTATTAAATTATAATACGCATATATCGAGTATTTATTTTTAAAACGCATTATGTTTAAATAAAATAATTAATATTATACAGATTCATAAATATTCGTTTCGAGGTAAATACCTTAACATTAATACATATAAAATATAATATATAATACCTAGGTTTAGTGTTGTATTTATTAATTTATTAATTATTAATATTATAATACTTAAACGACGTATGGATAGTTTGTAAAACATGGTCGAAAAGAAATATTACGCGTGTAAATCGAAAAACTCTCGTTGAAAAAACGTAAATATTATTACAATGTTTTTATGCAATTATACAAGTTCTGTACCTTTGTTATAACGCGTGTTCGATAATGATTTCATATAACAAATTCGTATTTCGAACAACAATAATAATTGTTATTACAAACACACAAAGATTTGCACTCAAATTATAATACAATAATATATTATATAATATACATTTTTAATTTAACTAACTTGAATAATAAGTTTTCTTCGTTAAATCTTTTGTTTACTGTAGGTATAGCGTATAGGTTTCGTATAATTACGAGTACATACTTTTTTATTGTTTATATACGTATTCGATTGAATTATTAGTCTCGATTAAAATTTTAAATTTTAAACGAAGCGAAAAATGTATTCGTTTTACAATGACGTGTATCTTCATTTTTATGTCTGAAGACACATTTTCTACCCGAAATAATGCTCCGATTTTCACGAACAGCGATTACGATTTTTGAACTTAAAGACTTGAACATTTTTTGGGGTGTTCACATACTCGTAGATACCATATATATGCGTGATAAAATTATGGAACGATTACATTAATTTTTCTAAAAAATATATGATTTAAATATTTCCTAAAATTCTCGTTTTTAATGTTTTTTATCTATATAATGTTTAATAAAATTGGCAATTTTGGGTTTTAGGGTCTAAAAATTTTACTAAGTATACTCTCATGTTATTTAACTAGATACCAAAATATTAGAAAAATCCCAAGTCTAAATTTTTTTTTATAGCTGTATCCTACAACACTATCCTTTTTAGACCTTTATCCCTTGCACACCAGTATCAGATTTTTTTTCATTTTTTTTTCTTTTTACCCAATTTTCATATCGGTGTTGGCCGCATGACAACGTGTATTCCGTCTAAAAAAGATTATTTCAATAAAAAAAAAAAACAAAAAATACTGCTGGTAATACTGCTGTGGACGGAATACAGATCTAAAGAAATTAGTGTTGAATTTTGATTAAAATTTGAATGCAAGATAAATCATTAGTGAAAACGATTTTGAGAGATAATTATGTATTGATTAAAATTTTTACATTTATACTACGATCAATATAAAAGACCATAAAACACCTAAATGGCTAAATGAGTCACCTGAATACCCAAATCTGACAGTACTTCTCTTAGAATCTTTTTTAAATACAATTATTTAACATTTTCTTTAGACCAGTATTTCTTCACAGCAGTATCAGCTCTTTTTTTTTATACTTTAAAAAACTACAAAAAAAAAAAAAAAAAAAAAAAAAATGTAATTTTCACAATTATTTAGAACTGAGTTAAGTAATAAATACCTATACTTGAGCTTTAATACAATTTTCAAAAATTAATTGTTTGTTAATTTTATTTAATATTATTATAAGAATTAATAAGAAAAATCCATATAAATATTTTAATTGTCGATTTTACTAAAAAATTCAACTTTAAACATTTATGAAAAAAAAATGAGACTTGAGATTTTTTAAATATCTTGTTAGCACGTTAAGTAATACGTGATTATATTTCAGTAAAATTTCCAGACCTTAAAACCAAATATTGTCAATTTATCAAACATTATATAACTATAAAAACGAGAATATTAGGAAATATATTCATAATGTTATATTTTCTCAAATGATTATCATTACCATTCCAAAATTTTATCATATTCTCGTATATATATATATATAGTAAGTATATCAAAAACTAAAAAAAAAAAAAAAATAATAATAATAATTTGAACACTCAATAGAATTTTCATGTTTTTAAATTTAATATATAATTGCCCGAGTTATCGTGAAATATTGAAATCGATTTGGTCAAAATTTCAGTTTTTGTGAAAAATGCCGTATTTTCATCGTTTGTTTACAGTTTTTCTTACCCCACAAGCCCAATTTCAAAAAATTCGAAAAATGACCTAAATAAATTATTAAATAAATAAATAATTATTAAAAACGTTCACTTTCCAATCGGAAATATATGATATTCGTGCAAATCGGAGCATTATTTCTGGTCGTAACAGTGTCTAGTGTCTACTGTCTATACACATCATTAAAAAATCAAAAAAAAAAAAAAAAACTATAATATATACAGGTCGTGATTATCTGTTACATAATAGCACAACGATGCTTTATAAACGTATATCGCAATAATTATAAATCTGTATATTTTCTATTCGTCGTCTTCACCTTAAGTGTAGAGCAATCTATTATATTCTAAAAATAAATGTATATTTACACGGTATACTGCATCCGTTTATAAATATAGATATACACTTACGTTTAAAAGTTCGTAATTATATTACCTATATACAGACGGTCATTAGACAATATATCATCGTTACTACGTTACATACGTTTAGAGCACGTGTCCAGTCAACGTCGTCTTGTCATATATTATAATTATTATTATCCTAACCGTTGTAATAGATACGCGTGTATCGAAGACGTTTATTATCATTCGAAAGGCTTATCATAAATTCATACAATTGATAAATACATAAATAAAAAATATTTCGTTTTAAAATATTACGTTAAAATATTTACAGACGTATTTATACCTAATTGAACTATACATGGACTCTTAAAAAATACTTCCATAAATAATGTATTCGGAATACATATTATTATAATATTATGTTCGAATACATTTTAAAACTATAAGTAATTATTTTTATTTTTCACCGTATAAAAAACATAAAAATATAAGTGTGCGTGCGCAAATTAACTTCAATAAAACTATATAATATTGTAATATATATATTATATATATAATATTATTTTATTTTTCATGCCAATTTTGATGTTTTCATATTGGATAATATTAAAAATATATAATGAAAATACAGGGAAAAGTGAAATTTGAAATCAAAAATATTAGATATATATATAATATTATAAAATCGAATAGGTCGGAATACAAATTCAGTATATTATTCAAAATACTACAACACGTTAATCCAATTCTTAAAAAAGATAATAAATCATTTAACTCAAACTACCGTCCTATATCAATAATTTCTATCATCCCAAAAAGATTATCAATAATAATAAATTTACGAATTTTAGAAAAAA
This sequence comes from Tetraneura akinire, assembly GCA_021307375.1. Lineage (NCBI taxonomy): Eukaryota > Metazoa > Arthropoda > Insecta > Hemiptera > Aphididae > Tetraneura > Tetraneura akinire. Next base: position 1,840,337 of record JAIUCT010000022.1, on the reverse strand, counting down.
ATTTTAGCACCACAACAATATGGATTTTGTAATAATATCTTACTAATTTACGAAACATCATATAATAAAAGCTTTTTACAATAATCAACTACCTAACCTATATTGTTTATACTAATTTTGAAAAAGCCTTTGTAGAGTAAATTAATAAATAAATAATTTATTAATAATTTATTAATCAATAAATTACAGAAAATTGGTTTTGCCAATATATTATATAATAATAATAATAATAATTTTTAATTATTATTTTCTTTTTCTTTTATTATATTATATTATTATTATTTATACAAATATTGTGAATTGGACATTTGTACGTATAAATAAATAATAAATAATATATTATATAAACGAATTTTTTTTGAAATATGTTTTTTTTTAAATTTAATTTTCATAATATTTATTAAAAAATAAAAATATATTCGAATACATAATATAGAAATAGTATAGTATTTTACGATACTTTTATTCGAATCTGATGTAATTATTATTTATAGTCTTATAAATTGTAATTTACTCAGGAATATAAAATTTACGTTCTACCTAACCTAACCTGACCTAACCGTACGGTATATATAAAATATTATGTTGAATAAATTTATTCTTTAATCGGTTGAAAATTCTTAATTTAACCTCTTTCGTCCAGATTTCGAGTTGTATTTTACATAGTATGTAATAAGAATAACGTGATATCATATACCTACAACGTATTTTTATTCTCTTGACGACACGTTGTTTGTCTATATATTATACTCTCGTCCGTATATACGAGTATATATAATATAATGATATAGACGATAATAATTAATACGTTTTAGACCAAAGGACCGTACGATAGAGCAACGGACGTGTTCTCACGACGTATTATAAATGCCCCACTCTTTGAAAATAATTTCAGTATAAATTAGATATCGTGAAAATTAATCGTAACACTGTACGCGAAGAAGTTCTTCCGCGATTATCCCGTATATAACGTGCATTAAAATAATAATATTACATACGAAAATTATTATTAAACATCGATATTCCATTCAATGTAAGTCTGTATCATAAGTATATTTATTAAATATTTATAAAATGTTCTCCGACTACCTACCTTTATATTGATATCATAATTTTCATAATAATACGATATTTACTTATATAAAGTATGCCGTAAGTACTCGTATTTGCAGTTACTATACTATATTGGATTAGAATTAAAAATTATTAATAATATCGTTATCATTAATTTTCAATTTTCAATAGTTGTATCGCTTATAAATTTATAATATTATATTTATAATTATGATATAATTTATCCATTTTTATTTTTCTTACAATATTAGAACAGAATATCAAAATAAAAGTTTCGACGTTACAAAATTTACTATATAAATACATAAATAAAAAAACATCATATCACACAACCGGTTATTCTTATTAGAATTAATAATATTTGTTAATTTTTATTTATTCATTTTTTTATATATAACACATTATTATATTACCACCTTCGCGAAAAATAACACCCACGACTGCGAGAGAAATCTGCCTTTTAAAACGCATTTCTCTTGTAATCGCATACCACTATAATAATATTCATAATTCATATTATGTTATACGGCAGATTTGGCGATATACATAATTAGGATCATAATAATGCAACATTTAAGTAGAGAAACTACTATACGTAACTACGAGTATATAATATTTTTAACCTTAATTTAAAAACAATCCATTAAAACCTGATTTAAATATTGAAATCAAAATTCGCAATTATTGATAATTTAATTCAGCCCTGCTATAGAATACTACATCGGTACATTATAATATTATATTTATTATTCAATTTTAAAAATCTCACGTCCTATGTCACAATCTTGAAAACTAGAAATTAATGATTGATATATACCTATACACTTATTTATGGAGATTTTGCGTTAATTAATATATGATTATTTAATTTCTTGAACTATATACAAATGTTTAGTCTGTTCCACAAATGAAAATAATGTTTTGTTTTTAAAAATATATTACAAATAAAATTGTTTAAGAAATATTTTATATAAAACATTTTATTAGACGTGAAATATTATCGTGTATATTAATAATATGTTATTTGCTGAACTATATACATTATTTCTATAATAATTTCGAAAATATTTTAAATTTAAATAAATACTTAATTATTATTTGTATTATTTACTCGATTCCCAAATCAATAATTAATTAGATAACGAATTGAACAAACTAATATATAAATGATTATAAGCAATAAACATTAAAAAGAAATTTTAAATTTTAAATTTATGCAAAATAGTAATATTAAACGTATACCTAAAAAATATATATATACGAGTATATATTAATTTTGATCGAGTTTCTTTCATAAAAATATTATAATGATAATTACGTTTGCTTATCAAATAATTTATTTAATTATATTATTACATATTTTCACATTTTGCGTTATAAATTATAATATTATTTTTATTTAGTACTTTTTAGTTTTTAAATTTTATTAGTTATTAATTTATTATAATATGTTTTCAGTAAGTAATATGTAATAGATAATTAGATTAGATTCATTTAGGTATTAAGTCGTTATTAAATGTTTCTTTTTAAAATTTCATATTCTTTATATCGTTGTCTAATAATTTAAATTCATAGTTATAACTTATAAACTAATGTTTAATATTAAAATGGAACGTAAATTGAAAAAAACTTAAAAAGAGAACGGGGGTTTCAATAAGAAAGCATAAAAACGCGAATTACAATATTTCCTTATGGAAATAAATATTCACTAAACTCGTGTTTTTATTTTATTAAATTAATTAATGATTAATAATTATTTCGATTTTATATTAATAGTTAAATTTTATACAATTTTCCAATTTATCTTAAATAAAAATTGATAATCCGTCTACTGTGTAGTCGCTTTAAAAAATATTCAATCTTTTTTCTAAGTAAAATAAAAACTACTCGTATATAAAATTTGTCTAGTAGAACATAAAATGTGCTAAAACGTTTATTTTAAATTATATACCTATAGATGACGCAGCTACAGAAATGGACCGTGACCATAGTAGTGGTCATCGTTTACGGCGGAATTGTTGACGCGGCCCCAGCACCTCAATTTCAACCTTTGTCGGCCCAGTTCGCCCCGGAGGCCCGCGGTTACGCGCCGGGTTACGCTTACGGTGGCGTCCAACAAGGGCCAGTCGCCATCCAAGTGGGCACGGCCGTCAGCAAGACGGTACACTACGCAGACGCGCCCACTGTAGTCGATTACGCGCCATCCGTCGTCTACAAACCAGATCTGTCGGCATACGCGGCCGCCCCGTTCCCACAGGTAGAACAGTTGCACAGGTTCAATCCAGTCGTGCGGCCGGTGCATACGGTCGTCCCGAAAGTGACGGCCGTCGAACCGACAGTCACCGTGCAAAAAACCTATGTGGATGTGCCGGTCGTGCACGAATATCGAACGGCCGCTGTTCCGGCTGTGCAAGTGGTGCAGGATGGGTCGCCCTATTATAACTATCAATTGATCGATCGTAAATGAACAGCGAATAATGGCTAAAAAATGAGAGAGAGAGAGAGAGAGAGATAAAAATAAAAATCTATTTATTATTTTATATTTTTTATATTTTATTTCTTAAATTGTATATTATTTTATTTAAATACAAAACATTAATATTAGTTTATACGTTACATATTTATATATATATATATATATAATTACAATTATGTATTATTGTTTAATGCGACATTATAATAATAATAACATAATAATATTATAATAAAAATTATAATCTCGATAGTAAAAAAAATGTAATATTTTTGTCGTCCTTGTGTCTATATGCATAGTATATGGTATGAAACTGGTCGTATGGCGTTGCATAGACGACGCCACTTACAGATAAGCTGGGTAAGGGTAGTAACTGTATGGTGAAGCGGCGTACGGCGCGGCCACGTAGGGCGAAGCGGCGTACGGTGCAGCCACGTATGGTGAAGCGGCGTACGGTGCAGCCACGTACGGCGAAGCGGCCACGTACGGTGCGGCAGCCGGCACGACCGGTGTGGCCACGGAGTGAGCCACGCTGTGCGACGTGAACGAACTGGCGTAAGGCGCGGCCACGGCAACCGGAGCGACTGCTACGCCGGCCGGCTTGGCGGAAGTGGTTGCGGCGAAGGCGAATACTGCGACGATAGCGGCCAACATCTGGACAAATATTTTATAATAATATTATAATTAAATAAAATGTAAACTAAGTGACTCGTTTCGACGTACGTAAATAAAAAATTCTACAAAATAAAATATTATCATAACAAATCGTATTTTTAAAACGTTTGAGATTTTTCTTTAAACAAATTTAATCACAAATTTAATCATGAAGTTTTAATTGCAGATTTTAATATTATTATTAAAATAAATAATAAATATAACATTATTATACTCGTATCGATTTCTAAACCGGAATGTTGTTTGATTGCCTATCGAACGGGCGCAAACGAATCATTCGCCCTGTCAACGCGAAACGGATGATTATAATACTCGTATTATATCATTTGGGTAACATAATAAATCCGATAAGATGGTTATTATGTTTCGAAAATAATTAAATTTTTTTTACAATTTATTAAAAATTTCGCGATATTAAATTTCAAATTATCGTCGAGAATAAAACACTTCGAGTAGTCGTGTTTCCAACAGTATGACATTTATGATATCACACTCGAACGTATAATCTTGCTATATAGAAATTCGAATGAAATTACGATATGTAAAAATAAAAATAAAAATAAAAAAAAAAAACATTTATATAAAATTATACTTACGATTTTCGTGATGGAGTTCATTTTTGGTTGTTTTTTTTAATTTATATATGAAACACGAGAGATAATATTAGGCGTATATAGCTGCTTGTGCGAAAGCTGTTGTGGTGCGAATGATTTTCTGATCGAGTCGGACTATATTTATATGCGAATCGATACAATAAATTTTTTAAATTTCGGTCATCCCACTTATTACATTTTTTTTTTTTTTTTTTTAAATTAACAATTATGTTTCAATCGTATCGTACGTTATGGAATTGTGAATTACTTGGCATTGGCGCGAACCTAGTTATAATATAATAGTATACAATTTATTATACAACTCGGACTATTCGCTATACTGAATATTAATTCGAAATTACGTTACTGATAATTTGATATTCTAAAAACGAATTACACTTATTTATTATCGTTATTATAAGGTCGTTATGTGACGATTTAAATTCTAAAAGCAAAACGTTTACTGAAGAAGTGAAGATATATATATAAAATTACACTCTACGAGCAAAACAAGAGTCTCATTTAAAGAAATAAACCCTCTGTTATTGTTAACAGAATTAATTGTTTGTGGGGGACATACTTGGTAGAAAAAATATATTGTTGAAAAACACAAAAATAAATTTTAATACTTTAATAATTCTTATCAAATTACTAATAATAGCAGATTCCGAAGTAATTTTATCTATACGTCATATGAGAGTTTTGAAAAATGTTAACTTCTCACAAAACGAATAAGTGATAATAATAATATTATACTAAATTTTAAACGCGAATATGATATAAATAATAGATTATGATCCAAAGGAATAGAAAAGTAAAATTATAATGCGTTTATTTACATATTAATTTTAAAAAGAAAAACATCTGTCCAAAACGTAAATAAAAAATTAATAATATATTTGTTTTTAAAAAGAACCATTAAAATCAAATCGTTGTATTATTTTATAATATTATTTAATTTCACACGACTTATTTGAGACGTCGACGAATAATGTACCTATTCAGAATATATTTTTTGACTGTATGAGTTAGGGATAATGAAGAATTTATCGAAATTTATAATTTTTTATTAAATCGAAACTCCCATATCGTCAAAAATAAAATTAACATTGGTTTTTATAAAAAATATAGTTAAATATATTTAAATAGATTAAAAAAATTTTAAATTGTACCTACCCATACACGTTATTACCTATTGGTATAATTTTGGTAAATTTTTGTGTTAACAATCTACAATTAAATCGTACCGAACAAATAAATTACGTACGATTGCAATACCTAGTTATAATAATTCTTTCCGTATAATTATTATTTTCGATTACGATGAAAATTTACTTTCTTTGGAATATATTTAGACTAAACTTATTTATATCTTATACTAATTGTACATAATACATATTATGAAACGTATACTTTTATCGACACGTCAAACACATTCCATACGATATATTTTTTTCTATATTTATCAGACAACATTTCACGCGCGAATACATCATTTTTATATCGAACAGGAGTGTAAATAAAACGAATAATTTGCTGTTGTTTTTTTTTTTTACATTTCTTCTCGAATTATAAACGCAGTTTGCAGATTGTCATCATGATATTGATTCATATCTATAGGTATATTAGGAATTGTCACTTTAAATTTTTAAATTTTAATTTTCCGTTATACATTACAGGTACGTATAAAAGTGCATTTTATTTTTCAACTCTTATCACATTTTTATAATATAAATAGTCTTATTTTTCAATTTGACATAAACAAATTAAACATAAATATTGTTTGATGTTATCGAAACGATTTTTTTTCTGTTTAAATATTTGTTTAAAATCACTAACACTAAATAACATAATATTTATAATTAATCATTATTATTTATTAGAAACACAATATTTATTAATAAATTATTTTGGCTATTTTATAAATATGAATTTTTTCACTCGATATCGAACACAGTTTTATTTTCGCGTAGGTATATATAAAATATAATACAATGTACATAATATATTCATAAAGCAAACATAAAACGATTTTATAAGTTACTATAGTTCGAATATTTGTATTTTACAATGAACAAAAAAATAATAATCGCAAAAACTTTGTACCTACGGTTAGTTTTTACATTTTTATTGGAAATATTATATTTTTTTATAATCGTTTATGAATGAAATAATAGGTATACGACGCATCTTATAATGCAAGTTCGACGGTATATTTCTATTACCTGCGTCCGTCTACGTCATAATATTATATTATGAATGGATTTTTCTCTATAAATAACTTTTCGCGTTTTTTTTTTTTTTTTTTGTTTATAAATAATATTATCCGGATATTGAGATAGAGTTCCGAAGGATTACATTTATATATGTATAATATTATAGGAAATAAAAAATAAAAATGCACTTTTATAGGGAAAATCGATTTGGCGAAAATTATATTATAAATACGTTCGATGACAATTTTATTAAATTTTTAAAATAAAAACGAAGGACGAAGACTATAATAAAATTATAATATTACGAAATTATAGAATTTACAAACGTATTTTAATCGAATTTGACGTACCTACATAAATAAAATTATTAAATTTCTCGCTTATCATCGCACCCAGTTGGCAATCGTCGGAATCGACCATGTTATATACTCGGATTGCGACACACACGACGTAGGCATTAAATTGTAAAACGAAAATTGACGTATATGATATAACAATATCGTTGACGAAAAAAAAATATGATTGTAAACGCGTATTATTACTATTGTGTGAGAGCAATAAGTAGATCGCCGGATCTATATTGGTCGTACGCCAAAACGATATTCCACAGCACTGGGCCACTGCGCAGTTTTACGTGCTAGGTACGTGTTTTACTTACCGATGTTGGTTTGATTAGCTTATTATATTTTTAACATAATAATCGTAACAACGTGATAACATCGTTTAACGTGACATTGAGAAATCAATTTGGATGCGAAGAATCGCCGCACCGTTCGTCCTTACCGCGAACGTTCCAGACGAAGATCGTATATAAAAAGCCTCGTCAGAACGGACAGTTTATCCAGTCATCGTCCGACCGTCGAGTTCGTTCGAAAATCAGTATACTATAACATCATCTTGTGGTTACAAAAAACACGATATCAAAATGAGCATCAAAATGGTAATTAGTTACTAATAAAGCAATAGATAACACTCTAATACTATCGTGTATACCAACGTTGAAAAAAAATACTTTTTTTGTGAAATTCCAACGTGATGATTATAAAAAAAAAAAAAAAAAAAATTAAAAATAAAGTGATTTCTTATTATATTATCAGACGATTACTAATATAAAATCGAATAAAATTATTATATTATTCTTATCTTTGAATAAATAAATGAATTAATAAATAATTTTACCGCGTTGACGATGTATTGTTTTTATATAGCTTTGTTGTTCGCTAACCAAATATATCTCTATAATATTATCATTATATTTGACAAATTTACCAACCGATTCGTTTTTAACGCGTCAAAATTTACGATTTATCTGAAAAACGAGTCAAAGAGTTAATTTGTAAAATTATTATACTTCTTACCTAATATTATAATTATCACATTTTTGTACATTTGTTTTACAGTCTCTATTCGCGCTCATCGCTTGCGGTCTCGCCGTCATGTCCACAGCCGCACCGTCCGGTCTGGCCGTACCTCTGGCCGCACCCCTAGCAGCTGCCCCTGTCGTGGCGCCGGCCGCAGTGGTCGCTCCTGCTCCTGCACCTGTGGTCACCTCGTACAGTTCGCAATACGTGGCAAGAAACTACAACGGTATCGCCGTTGCGCCGGCCGTCGTCCCTTCCGCAGCTTTCGTCCAGTACCCACAAGTATACGCCCCGGGCGTATCCTACGCGAGCCCACTGATCGAAGAGTATTTGTTCTAAGTCAAATGAATAATATACAATTTATTGTCACGTTTTTCCGACTATACGTTCGTGTTCTTCGCGAGTGACATCAAATCGCTCGTAATCTTTCATATACTGTATCTTTGTAAAACTCTTTGTAAAAATATTTGTAAAATATAAATAAATCGAAAACAGTTTAAACTATACGAATTATTGCATTTGTTTTTTTTTTACTAACATTTATTATAACATTTGTTTTTATTATAAACTTATTAAAAGAAACTGATTATGGTTTTATTATAATAATATTAAATACATATAATAACTTATTATTTTTACTTACAAAAATGGGATTATTTCTGTTTTTTGCAGAGTATAATATATTATAATACATATAAATAAGTTTCTAAAAAAGTGTAAGAATGTAATAATTTATAAATCATCGTTAAAAAAAAAAACGATTTCAATCAAAGTTCAGTCAGACAATGGTATTACATATTACTATATTAGTAATACACATTAGAACATATTAATGATTATAAAAAATGATTCATTTAAAAATTTCATATTATATATTATATTTTATTAAAATGCACGCTTATTTTTATTTAAATATCAACGTAAGAGATCCAAACTTTCATCACGTATGCAAAATATTAACATAATAACATCAAATACAATTTTCAAGTTTCCAAGTTTGATATGTTTTAATATTATCGTTTTAATATATTTGTAATTGGATTCGTCAAAATTACTTGAATTTCGTCATTTTTTTATGGTTATCTTTCGCATAAATGTAATTTTGAGGAATTCGTAAATTGGCCTTCATACTAGATGAAATTATCTGCCAAAAAAACATACGTATAATACTATTCGAGGTAATCGGATCATTATTTTTTAATTGTATAAATGTCTTCAGACATAATAAAAAAAGACACAATATCATTTTTTTTTAAATCAATACATTCCTAGTACCTAACTTCGCCCAGAATCTCAAATATGTTTAATTTATAAAATATAAAATAAAATATGTATGGATTTTAAATAATAGTGGAAGTATATTGTATTGTGTTATAACTTATATGTTATAATAATTGAGTTTTAAAAACAAATAATATTGCATTCAAACCAAAACGATTGTGTATGCAAAGTGATTTACAAAATATTACAAAAATGTATTTTCAGACTATTGGACTCAAATAATTGAGAATTATATAAAATATCGCATTTACAAACGAATTTATAAAAAAAAAATTTAAAAAAATATTATTAACTATTCTAAAACTCGGTCAAATAATATGTCTAATCAGTGTGTGCGAGTACTCAATATAAATTTCCAATCTCTATATTATGTAATAATATTTTTTATATTTTTTTAATATAATATTAAAATCAACTTTGTCATTTTGTAATAAAAAATTTTCACACCTACTATATTAGAGAACTATTGTAAAATTCGAAAAATAACTTAAACTTAACCTAATGAATTGAATGCACATATTAAAAATAACCTAACCTAACCAATTTATAGTAATTAAATAAATTTTACTACTCAAAAAAGTGTTTTCATCATACATACAACATACTAAAGAATTAAGAATTAAGAAGCAATACGTCATTGTAAAACCAATATAATATAATATTATCTATGTATTTCTCGCTACGCTCGTGCAGAAATCAGAATCTAGTATACTCGTATACCACCTTATCTTCATATGAAATATACGATATACCTATCTTATCGATTATAATCTATGCATTAAGATTGTAATATATTATACTATATACTACATACGTTATATTTCTCAAAATTCGCTAAGTCTATATGAAAATAAACAATTAACAATTCGTGGAAACCTGAAAGTATGTAAAGTATCAAGTCTGGATAATTTATAACTACAAACTACAATTTAAGCACGCATATAGCTACAAAATGCAATGTTAACTTGACCTTGACAGGATATAGAAAAGTGTATTAACTGTGAACTTATTACGTTGTACAAGTTTACTCGGTTTACAATAATAGGTAATACTTACACATATACAATACAAAAATGTCTAATTTCTTTAAACATGTTACGTTCATAAATGTATAATAATTATATTAATATCTAATCAAAGGATATAATATAATTATAGCGGATTGTGAAAATGAAACTTGTGCATAACAAACAAGTAGTGACTATTTTTTTCATATACACTACTTATATACCATGTCTTTATTTGTATATTAGTTAAAAAATTTTAAAATTAATAAAACACATTATGGTAAATAATATGTATGAATAAAAATTTATAATATTTCTTGTATTATAAAAACGTATTTAAAAAAATTAAAATAAATACTTATTTCACAATACCCACTTAAAATTATATTTTTAGTAGATAAGTATTATGTTACATAAAACGAAAATTAAAAAAAAAAAAAAAAAAAAAACAATTAATTTTCACAATCGTTTAAAATAATTGTTTAATAAAATTTAACTTTTTTGGTTACCTAATTTATAAAAATTAAATAGATATATCGCACATTATAAATAATTAATTTATACACGAATCGTTGTTTACGAAATTCCGTGACAAATATACCGATTTAAAAAATAGAAAAACCAAACAATTTAATTTTTGATTAGATAATATTATTATTACTCATGTGTTATGTATTAATATTATTGTTGTTATTGACGTTTAACTTCAAAATACATAACTCAATTTAACTAGGTACAAATAAAACTAATACAATTCGAGTTATTAGTCATTTATCTTCCGTAAATTAAATTAATATATTGCCATGATATTAATATATGATCGACGTTGACATGGCATAATTATTATAGTACCTATAAGGTCTATGTATGGTTGGCAATTTAGCATACGATCGTTAGATGAAGAAAGTGAAATTAAATTTGAACATTAATAATTTTGTAACAATAAAAATAACATATTTTGTCCGGACGTGTTGCACGTTGCACACATTTACGAATGCGAGTAATTATTATATTATTGTGTTATGCGATACGAGACGTAATTACGTGTTTAACATATTTACACTGTGTATATTCATTGGCGATCATCGTAGACGAGGTTCTGAATAAATTAATATACTCTATTATAAAATACATAATCGCCTGGACAAAAACTGAATGTCAACAGGTGGCATGTGGCAACCACAAACACATTTTGTCCGACAATAAAAGATGACATATTAGAGTGATTTTTCACAAATATATCAACCGATGAACATAATAATATTATGTACGTTCTCGGTTACGAATCGTCCATTTGACACCGCTTTCTTGTTTCTACTTTAAAAATATGATTGTAAACGCTGCGCGAGGTTATAAAAATTAAAAAATACGCGGTCAAATTTATAAGTTCACGATCACTTTCGTTTATAGCGAATTATTATAATATTATAAGATTATAATTAGAGGGGGAAAAAAGAGTAGTTTAAATCGGTTTAATGTCAACGTGCAGTTTAAGGTTTAAACAGTTTAACATAAAGATAAAATATTATAAAATATTAATAAAAATTCGAAAATCCAATTACGCCTACTTCGGTAACCCCCTAATTCCTCCCCCCGCTCATTAAATCTGAGGTCGTCCGCGTCCAGACGTTTATAATAATATTGCCATTTTTATAATACCTACGTGAATACACTGCATTATTTATTATTAAAATAATGATTAATAATTAATTTATTTCGCTTCGACCTGATCGTGCGTATACTTCATATACGTAGTTACAATATAATATTACATAATTGTATATAATAATTGTATACGTTACGGGAGCATTTTATAATAAATAATTTATTGACACTATATCGCGGTGGTGGTCGTGAGTCATTATTAGGAAACATTTAACATATCTCTGGACAAACAATTCGTCACGTATAATGATCCAATGACATATGTACGATGACATATCGTTTATATAAATACCGATGTCGATAACATCACAAGAGTCAGTTACAAATTATTGTCCGTCCTAAAATTCGCAAACTTCGTCTACCGCACACGCCCAACAAAAATGAACACCAACATTATGGTACGTATACTCTCAATAACGATATTTTAATAATATAATATTTATTTATGGTAAAAATTTTATTTTATAAATACATATCCAAACCCGCGAATTTATAACTCGTATTTTTTTTTTTTTTTTTTTTTTATAAAACGCGACTTGACGTCATTTAATTCTCGATTAATTTCGTAATATTAATTTAAATGTTATTATGCGATAATCCATTATACGTTTTAATTTGTATATTTCAGTCGTTCGCGCTCATCTTCGTCTGCGGTCTCGCCGTCTTGTCCTCCGCTGCACCGTCCGGTCTGGCCGTACCTCTGGCCGCACCGCTAGCCACAGCCCCTGTCGTAGCACCTGCCACAGTGGTCGCCCCTGCCCCTGCACCGGTGGTCACCGCGTATAGTTCGCAGTACGTGGCCAGAAACTACAACGGTATCGCCGTCGCGCCGGCCGTCGTCCCTTCCGCGGCTTTCGTCCAGTACCCACAAGTATACGCGCCTACCTACGCCAGTCCGTTGATCGAAGATTATTTGTTCTAGTAAAATATCTTCTCCTATAACGACTTCAAATAACTCATATTATAAACATTATTTTATATGTTCAAACTATTATTGTAAATATATATTATAAAACGACAAAATAAACTAAAAATTATATTTAAAAAATTTACATATTTTAAATAACGAGTATATTATAATGTATGCGTATTTTACATATTTTAAAAAACGTACGAATAATTAAGACATATTATCATAATATATAATAATATGACATCGCAACCAACTTTATTTTTCATAATCGATCGAAAATAGAACGCGTTACAATTTATTGTTGTTTTTTATTATTATTTCTGTAGCTCGGTATTATATACTAAAACTTAAAAAGAGCCTTGATCGGAAATACATAAAACACGGATGAAATGAAAAATAAAATTAATATATCGTTACAAATATGTTTTTAAAAATGTCGGGATTTTATGAGTTATAGAATTCATAACGTAAGTTGATCAATGATCACATTGAATTTTAACGTTATATAATTAATGCGAAATAAAATATCTAATATAATATACCGTTCGTTTAACCGCGTATTTCTACATAGGTAGAAAATATGAATATAATAAGTTGTCGGAATCGAGAAAAGTACGAAAATCTTGAGTTAAGTACCATACCATCAGTCAGGCGAATATAACTCTCCCGGTTTTGATCGTATCTTCGTTTTGACAACGGATTCGGTAAGATACCTCTAGTCAAGAAGAAAAATATTGAATTTAAATGGAAGAAAAGAGCAAAAAACTGCAGTTTTTAATAATACGGTATACATTATAAATTATATTGTTATATGACGATGTTTTCGTGAAATAATACCCGCGGTTATGGTAACGCGTCATTTGGTAAGTCCACGTGATAAACGGAACAGACACGTGATGTCTGGCTTGTGGTCGTAGTTTTACGCGGCGCGGTTGCGGCGACCTTAACGCCGTCGAGAGTGCGCATAACTCACGTCGTTCTGACGCGTGCTCATCGCATAAAATCACACGGCCAATATATTTTCTTCTTCGCGTTATTTTATATTCAGAAAACTCGGCGGTATTGCTCAAAACTTTTCATGAAACGATAAATAACTACCGTTTTAAAAATATTTAGTTTAATTTATAGATACATCAATATATTAATTTATATTATAATAGATCGTGTTAAAAACAATATTGCACCATTAGCAAATTTAATTCTTATAATTTCTTCGAAATTCGATTAGGATAAAAGTCTAAAATTTTTGCAGGATCCTCTGTGGTTTTATGACATATAGGAATTATTAATTGTTATTTTTTTTTTTAATTTTTTTTATTTGAAAAATATATACAAATTATTAAATTTTTAAATAATTTTTAATTAATTACAAGTGTCATTTATACAGTAATATAATATATTATAAAATATAACATTATGTTATTTTAAAGTTATATTATGCAATTAATATTATTTAATGACCATGTATTATATAATTCCCGAGTTTTTGGTTTTTTTTCCTATCATCAATAATTAATAAATTATAATTTGATATAGAAAATTATCTTGTTTTTTGACGAAGAAAACACCAGACAGCTCCAAATACTTTATATTTCCTGAATGAATTTTCAAATTCGTCTCATTCTTCCATACGGATAAATTCGTAATTTTTTACTTAACAGGAAACCGTTAAACCAAAAAAATGAAAAAAAAAAATCCAAACGAAGAAAAAGATCATCTGATTTTTGCACAATCAAAAAAATTGACCCTATACGATAGGAAAAACAACAAGTATATAATGATTGATAAAATTGCAATTTTGGGTTTTAAGGTCTGAAAATTGTATTAAAATTAAAGTATACAGTAAGTCTATATTTTTTTATTATAATTTATGATTTTTTATTATGATTTTTATAGATTTATAATATACTCGTAATATGGTATATAACGATTTTCGTATTTTATTAAAATTGTAATTAGTTGACAATTATCAATTTCAAAAATCAAATTTTATTCATGATATAATATATCATACACTCATATTATGAATATATTATAATTAAACACGGACTCGCATGTAGGTATATAAAAAAATATCGATACCTACATTTTAAATATTATATAAAATGTAACAAGAATAACAACGTGTACATATGAATATTTTATTATTTTCTAAATTCCGTTGTGATACGTGTGAATTCGTCTAGACGCTCTCTAAGTTTAACGAAGTATAGGTTAACGACCTATCTCTCGGTTCATATTTTAAGACGTCTCATATTTTATATTATGGTAATAATATTATATGTAGTCTTATGCGTTTAATAAAAATAATTTTAAATTTTAGTATATTATTCTCCATATATCCCATCCCTTCGTTATCTGATAATTATTTATATACGATAATATCATATTATACGTGCAGTCCAATTTTCATATTATAAAGAAACGTTGGTTTTTTTTTTTTTAGTTCAAGAATAATAATTTTATATTTTATAGTCAGAATTGTGGTGATAATATTATATTTTAATCTTTAATTGTAATTATTATAATAATCAGTATTAATCACATTCGAGTTATCTAAACGTGTATAAAACAAAAAACAAAAAAATTACGTAAGAACACTAAAAAAAAAAGAACGCTAAATAAATTCAATAAATATGTTGGCGATGAAAATATATATTTAAGTAAAACTCTACTCTGCAGAAAGAACTAAAAACACGAATGTTAAAATGACAAAAAAAAAAAAAAAAAAAAAAAAAAAAAAGTAAAAAAAAAAAAAACTTAAAAAAAAAAAAAAAAACAAATATTAAAAAAAAAAAAAAAAAAAAAAAAAAAAAAAAAAAAACGTTAATAAGAATAAAACTTTAAGAATTATAAAGAAATTTATTGTAATATATTTTTTAAAAGATATTATATAATAAGTAGTTTATTTGTAGAACACAATACGATAATGAATTAAAGAACTGAGATATATTTAATAAAACAAATATTTGGCAGAGAAATGAAAACTAATAAGAATAATATTGAAAAAAAAATTGATTAAAATAAACAATTGAACAAAGCAATGACATTTTTTAGAATACTTTTATTATTTAATAATAATAAAAAAAAAATTGTTAAGAATACAAATACCTGCGAAAAAACGTTTTTTAACACGTGTAACTGAATATAGATAATAATATCTAATAAATAATATTATAATGCATATTTTTTTTTTTTAAAAAAAATCGTGTAAAACCTTACTTTTACAATATTATTTGTCTACATATAATATTATAGTCAGCCGGATAATAATTATTGAAGAACGCTTCGATATTGTTTAAAAAAATACTTTATACGACTTGGTTTCTTTTTAAAAAAAAAATAATCGTTGAATTTCATTAATCGTATTTAAAACGTATTTTATACGATGTACGATATAAATATTACATAAATTATTACCTGTTGATACTGTCAACTGTAAAAAAAAAAAAAAAAAAAAACACGAAATACATTCGTGTCGTCGGAAAATTAATAATATAATTTTTTTCAAATATTCGAATGCACTTTCTACGATATACATATATGTAACGTAAAATGTAAAAAATGCATGCGCTCAAGCAAATAATTATAATATATGCGTATACACGTGTTTGCAAATATATTATTATATATTATAATGTATAAATTTATTACATAAAACGTAACGAGGATATGAAGGATCAAAAACACATCAAACTAAAAATGTAATATTGTAATTTAAATAAAAAAAAAAAAAAACAAACGCACTGATTTCACATATAATAATATTTATTTGTATATATATTGTTAAACATTTTTGTTTTATTTATTTAATTTTTTTACAACTACTTAAATTCATATCATACGAAACACATTAAAATCACACGCTAATTATTGAGAGGTACATATGGTTAATAAGTATATATAGGAGCTATAGGGTATAGATTAATAATAATGTTTCATATTTTTATCAGTATTATAAATCTCTCTATAATAATATTATTATTATAATATTAAATTTTCAAATAGTATTCACTATATATATTTATTATGTAAAATATAGCCACGTCAAAAAAATGTATTAAATACTATTCGCGGTAACGAGACGACGAAGGGTCGATGTCAAGCTATATAATAAGGTTAATATATATAGTATAATATTATGTTTAAAACAGCAGAATTTGAATAATATTGTCGAAAATCATATAATTTATAGAAACTATAATAATAATATGATATAATGATGATAATATTAATAATAATAAAATTGATAATAATGTGTAAAGTGTAATATAATATTATATTATTTTTATTATGAACGTATTACACGTAAACGTAGTTTTGAATGATTCGCGTTGTTTTGCAACGTAAAGAATATTAATAAGTAGGTGGGTATATTATTTAAAAAGTGTAATTATTACGATATTATTATCGAGTAAAATATCGTATTTTAGAAAAACCGATTTACGGCAATATAATAATATACTGACGAGGTTTTTTTTTCATTTACAATATTTTAAACGATAATAATAACCATACCTGCTATTACGAATACCAATTTTTTTTTTATTTTGTTGATTTTCTTTTTCAAAAAAAAAAAAAAGGAGTGTAAAGTATATTATTATAATCAAAACTAAAATTTAAAACGTCTAATCTACATAATACGTGATAATATAATATAATATTATATGTTTATCGCTAAATAATTAGATATATTATGTGATATTATATTTTGTTTATAACGGAAAAATGAAAGAATATTAAATATAATATTATATTATATTGATTGTAATGCATGCATGTTCAGACGTGGTCGTGCCACTGCAAGCGGGAACGCAACGACACGCGTCAACGTCACGAAATTTTCAAGTGGTACCAATGATAGACGTGCACCCGCAACAAGCCGCGGCCGTGACGTGACGCTGTTCTTCCTGGGACGTGATGGGCATAATCTTTACGATGGTTGGACGCGATTATTATTGTTCTACGGGGACGGTGACGACGGTTTCCGGCGGGGTTCCATAGCTGCGACGATAGAACTGCCGTTCGGGCAGTTCACATTCGTTTCGGGTAAACGGCCACCTTGGACGGACAGCCGGACATGCCGATTACGTATTTATACGTGATAGGCGGCCGCAAAATGGTTTTCACCCGCGACTCGGCCGAACGTTGTTTGCGCGGCTTCTCGCGGTCCCCGTCCATCCGGTCGATGATCGTCCACAACGTCTTCAGCCATTTTCCGCCGCCGCTGCCGCCGGACCCTTGGAACGCCACAACACTTGGCTTCTTATTATCCGCGGTGGACCTGTCGTCGTCATCGTCGTCGCCGCCGTCCCCGTCGCTGTTGCCGCTGGTGCCGCCGCCGCCGCCGCCGTACGACGAGGACGTTTCGCTGCTGTTGGACGTTGACGTACCGCCGGCGTAGCTGATCGTGTCGTCGGACCAACTGTTGTTGGAACTGTCGTCGAACAAAACGTCGTTCGCGGTAATTCCGCCGCCGCCGCCATCCTGAAACACGGAGCACACGGACGCGTACGAATAATCTCGCAGGCTCATCACGGCCGTCGGTTCGGTGCCGTTGTCGCGGTACGGCATGTCGATTAAATTTTCAACAAAACAAACGTTATAAAAATATTATTATTAAATGGTCAACGACAATTATTATTAATTTTTACGTGCACGCGTATTAAATATTAATTAAACACTGATATACGATATTATAATATATTGGCGTATTAAGTATAATTGTATATTATTTAGAATAATATATCTAATAACGATATATTAATCAATAAATTAATATGATTATCGCGAATCGTTCTACGACATACGGACGCGGGCAAGTCGCGGTGTACGACTGAACGCGGAAACGGACAGCCCGCACTCTTTATAGAATAATATAAAACGTTAAACTTCAGTCGCACTGCCTCGTGCTCACGCTGATCGTTCGCGTATATACGGCAGGTACGCACCGTACACGTGAACCGGCGAACACGTGACGTGCGACGGCGTGCTGTAACTTTCGCGTCGACGACTGTTACGGGTACGACGACGCCACTGACGTACCCTATACCCCTGTTTCATTATATCACATGAAACGTTACCGCGTCGTGTGACCACCGAATACATATAAGACTATACGACGGCACGTTATTATAATATAATAGTGTTATATTATTATTATTATTATTATTATTATTATTATTATTATTATTATTA